>VSMD01003604.1:0-31705 GCA_008750895.1 Mirza zaza
ACACACAGACACACACACACACATCTGCAGCTGGGAGTTCCAGCTCTGTCCACCATCATTGCAATCAAAGAGCACCCACATGAGCTGGTGCCGTTAGAAAAATTATTTGCCAAATGTATCCTGATGAAACACATGAGTGCAGTGCCTAAAAAAAAAATCTGAAGCCACATGTTTGGTTAAGATAATGGAATTGTTTCTCGTAGGGAAAGGTAGGCAATTAACCTCTTGTGTCCTGCACAGCAAAACTGAGTGCACATCTCTAGGAAAGGAACTTTTTCAGAGTGTACTAGCACTTGCTGCAACTTCGCTCCACGATTTTCCTGTGGCCTTGCCTGAAGAGTTACCCAGGCCTGGCCCCGGGAGTTCAGGCTGCTACCCTCGTGACAGATAAGACTAAATGAGAATGGGCTCCCTCCCGAGGAAACACATCTGTATTCCAAGCTGCCACGAGGCTTTCACTGGGGCTGCACCCAGGACGTGCATGTTTTATGGAACCATTAATAGTGAATTTTCTGCTTGAATTCCTCGCTGCTGGGAGACAAAAGGCACCAGAGGGCTCTGAGTCAGGGCTCAGGGCTGGGGAGGAAATGTTCTCATTTGCGTTGCATAGCTTGGTGCATGTGTATATACTCTAACCAAGCCGCAAACAACCCTCTCCCTCTGACACGACTGCCCAGATTCTTGCTAGTTCATTCAACACACAAGCAGGGTGCCAGGCACCGAGCTAGGGGCTGGACACACAGGTGAGAAGGAAACAGGACCCCGTATGCTACACACCAGAGACTTTGAAGCTTGAAAAAATGCATTGAGGACTGAGTGTAGTGGCGCATGCCTGTAGTCCCAGCTACTCAGGAGGCTGAGGCAGGAGGATCGCTTGAGCCCGGGAGTCTGAGGCTGCAGTGAGCTATGATGATGCCACTGCACTCTAGCACAGATGACAGAGCAAGACCCTGTCTCCAAAACAAAAAAACAAAAAAAAAAAAACAAAAAAAAAGAAAAGGAAATCATTAAACATGAAAAAATGAGGTCTCATGTTCTTTTTTTAGCAAAATGGGGTGGACCAGGTTCTTGTCACAAATTATTGCATGATGGAGTCCTTCCTGTTGACTAACAGGGTGAAAATACTGTGTTCTCTTTTTGTCTTTAGAGATATATTGTTCACATATTGATTCTTAAGTTTGAAAAAACTCACTTAGGATAATGTCAGCTGAGGATTCATAGTCTGCAATTTCACTCTAAGGATGCATTTCACTATCACTATTAGAGTCTAGAGTGCTACCCTCTGTCTCTTTTCATTTTGTCTTCTGGTTTGTCTAATAATTTGAAATGTCTTTCTCTGTCCATTTGCCTTTCATGGTGGAAAATGAAAAATTCTGAATTGTCAGTTGTGTTCAACGAAGGCGAAAAGGACCACAGAGGCGTTATCTCCTGCCTTCTTTTGTACTTCTTGAAAGATGATGCAATTCTTTGGGCATTAAAACGGAAGAGGTGGTGATTTCTCTCATTATGGCACCTGTCATCCTTCTAGGCGATTCCATCATTCTTCCATTTAAAAATTATTTTTGTCTTTTTGGAATCGTTGGGAACCATCGATGAGTAACAGTGAGTAACGATGAGTAACAATAATTCCCAGCATAATGAAATAGTAAAATGTTTCAAGATATAAGAAAGATGAGATGACTGAGATCCCACAAGGTGTCTTTGATACATCGCCCTTGGCTAAGAAGGATCCCAGTGGACCTGTATGGTCATTGCAAGATACAGTATGTTTTATTTATTTATTTATTTTTGAGACAGTGTCACTTTGTTGCCCAGGCTAGAGTGAGTGCCGTGGCGTCAGCCTAGCTCACAGCAACCTCAAACTCCTGGGCTCAAGTGATCCTCCTGCCTCAGCCTCCCAAGTAGCTGGGACTACAGGCATTCGCCACCATGCCCGGCTAATTTTTTCTATATATATTAGTTGGCCAATTAATTTCTTTCTATTTATAGTAGAGATGGGGTCTTGCTTCTGCTCAGGGTGGTTTCGAACTCCTGACCTTGAGGGATCCACCTGCCTCGGCCTCCCAGAGTGCTAGGATTACAGGCATGAGCCACCTCGCCCTGCCATAAGTTTTATTTAATTAAAAAATATGTAAATTCTCTCTTTGTTCTTTGGAAGACCTCTTAGAAAGAATAAAAAGCGTGAAATATCAATGCTTATAAAGAGTTAGAACTCCAAAAAGGAAACACAGTGGGGGACACAGGGATGGGCAAACAGGTGCAGCAGGGAGAGGCAGGACAGTGCTCGAGGGGGGAGTCAGCAACTACATCGGAAATTGGGGAATCAGGTTGGGGGCTGGCGGCGCGGCGCCCACCGGCTCGAGCAGTGTGGAGTCTGTTCTGCAGGCAAAGCACGGCGGCTCCGGAGGGCGTTACGCAGCGGTGGCATGACGCACGCACACATTTTCCTCGCTGTGTTCTACTATGATCGCGGAGCTTTATTCCCAAAGAAAAAATTGAGCTTTTAATGTGTAATAAAAATCATACATAAGAATCTTCATGTTCCATTCAGAGCACTCTGCACTTATTTTCAAGCACTTCAGCAGAGACTACATTCATTAACGCAAATTAAAACCCACATGCTGTCTTCGAAGCATATGAAAACCATACACGCATTAGCAAATAAGCTATTCAACTCCGTTTTATTGGAAGTTTGCACTCACTCCCCAGCGCAATGTTTTAGGTGCCACCCTAGTTGGCCATTAGGGGTTGTGATGGAAAATACTAGACTGTTCCCCTTTGGAAACACGAAGTGCGAGTGTGATCGTAATCTCTAAAATGGTAAGCGCAGTGGATAAAGTGGACATGCAGATTATTTTTCAAATTCTAGAGGAGTTTTGTAGGGAAGAGGCTTATGGCACCATTATCCCAAGAGGTGGTGCCTGAAAAAGTAATTTCACGGATTAAGATGCATGTGGAGATGACAGTTATAATTGGCTATTAAAGGAAACCGAATGCTCTGGGTGGCTCGCCCCAGAGGCTGTTGTCAGAGCCGTACATTTCCAGCTACTTAGGCAAAGAGTTATACCTAGCATGGCCCTTCTTACATCCTTGGGAGGCAGTTTGCTCCAAGAGGAGCATTTTGCTTTCAGAACACATACCCATCGACTTCTTCCACCAACAAAACAGTCATTTATTGTTAACCGGGCTCAGGAGGTGGTTCTCACTTAGGGTCGAGCATGAGGTTGCGGCAAGATAACTGGAGCTGTGGCATCTCCAAGGCTACATGTTGATACTGTCTGTTTCCATGGAGGACCTCCACCGGGGCTGAGGACCAGAACGCCAATCCTTGGCCTCCTCATCGCTGCCTGGGCTTCCTTACAACATGGCAGCCAGGACTGAAGAATGAGCATCCCAACAGGCTAAGCATCCCAAAGCGCCAGGCTAAAGCACCTTTAATAATCCAGCCTTGGGTGGACGCAGTGGCTCACGCCTGTAATCCTAGCACTCAGGGAGGCCGAGGCAGGTGGATCCCTCAAGTTCAGGAGTTCGAAACCAGCCAGAACAAGTGTGAAATCCCTGTCTCTACTAAAAATAGAAAGAAATTAATTGGCCAACTAAAAATACATAGAAAAAAATTAGCCGAGCATGGTGGCACATGCCTGTAGTCCCAGCTACTTGGGAGGCTGAGGCAGGAGGATTGCTTGAGCCCAGGAGTTTGAGGTTGCTGTGAGCTAGGCTGACGCCACGGCACTCACTCTAGCCTGGGCAACAGAGTGAGACTCTGTCTCAAAAGAAAAATAATCCAGCCTTGGAACTCACACAGGGTCACTTGCCCTGTGTTCTGGTCATTAGAAATGAGTCACTACTTGCAGCCCACCTCTTGAGGGGAGACCCACTGACTTTTAAAAAAGAATACTGATTATCATCACTACATATTGATGGTGATGACACCTAACATCTCCCCCATGGCATTCATTCAGTCATTCAATCGGCAAATATTTATTGTGTTAGGCATTCTGTCCATACTTGGATCTGAATAGGGCTTTACAGTTTTCAGAGCACCTTCATGTCCGTTATTTTACGTGATATTCTCAACAACCATGCATGAAAGGCTGGGTGTGTTTTATTCCTTCCATTTTTCAGAGAAAGCGATAAGAGACTGAGAAACTCATCCAAAGTCCCCGAACTGATGCCTGGTGCAGAGGTTATTCAAACCCAAGTCTGTCCTGGGACCATGTTCCTTCCACTCACCACCCAGAGCGCGCTTTCTCTCTCTCTCAAAATATCCTAGACTGGGGAGAAGGACAGACAGCCACACAAACTTGCTCAGGGTAGCGTGGCCTGTACACTGGTGTCCCGATTTCAGGCTGAAAGGTGGCATCATGAATGATTACACTGGGGCGACAGGCAAAAATCAGAACTCTTCCAGGTAAACTGGACATGGGGTCACCCTACCCACAAATAGTCCACTGGACTGGAACCCACTGTCTGTGCTTCTCCACCAGATTGTGTCTTCACTTTATTTTATTTTATTTTATTTTATTTCATTTTATTTTTTGAGACAGAGTCTGGCTCTATCGTCCAGGCTAGAGTGCCATGGCGTCAGCCTAGCTCACAGCAACCTCAAACTCCCAGGCTCAAGTGATTCTCCTGCCTCAGCCTCCTGAGTAGCTGGGACTACAGGCATGTGCCACTATGCCCGGCTAATTTTTTCTATATATTTTTCAGCTATCCAAGTAATTTTTTTCTATTTTTAGTAGAGACAGGGTCTGGCTCTTGCTCAGGCTGGTTTCGAACTCCTGACCTTGAGCGATCCACCCACCTCCGCCTCCCAGAGTGCTAGGATTATAGGCGTGAGCTACTGCTCCCGGCTGACTTCCTGCTTCTTTAAGTAAAACCAACAAATGCTAAGAGATCCACAAGTACAAGAGGCCCTAGACTCCCTAGGGAAAGTTGCGAGGGCATCTTCGTACTCAAGGAGTCCTGGAACTTGCTCACCCCATGAGAACAGAAGCCCCTCACTGGGTCTGGGGTTGATGGGCAGAGGCTTGGGAGGCGACGGTCCAGCTGTCCCTGGCATCTCATCTCCCTCCCCTTCTGCATCCTTGGCTGGGAAGGCGGGGAGACCACATTCTCCAGAGAGCGACTGTTGGGAGCTTTGGGGTCAATATCGCCCAGAAACAGTGGGCCTTTATTCTCTACTCACTCAGTCACTGGGTGCCGGCTGCCCAGGGAAGGCTGCAGCACTGGGTGGCAGAGACTTCCGCAGTTGAGGCAGACACCGGAGGAGCCGAGAGCTGGCAGCCCTGTGCTGACTGTACTTTCCATGGCCAGGCCACGGGCTTTCCTTAAAGGGGGACCTGGGTGTTGCATCACGTCCACCCAGGCTGTTGGAGAAAGAACTGGAAAGTAGCAAGAAAATGTCTATTTAAATTTAGGTGTGGCCAAGGCAGGAGGATTGTCTGAGCTCAGGAATTCGAGACCAGCCTGAGCAAGAGCGAGACCCCGTCTCTACTAAAAATAGAAAAATTAGCTGGGCGCAGTGGTGCACACCTGTAGTCCCAGCTACTCGGGAGGCTGAGGCAGGAGGATTGCTTGAGCCCAGGAATTTGAGGTTGCTGTGAGCTATGATGATACCAATGCACTCTAGCCTGGACAACAGAGCAAGACCCTGTCTCAAAAAAAACCAAAAAACCCAAAACAAACAAGCAAAGAAATCAACTTAGGTGTGGATTTAGGGTTAAGGGACTCAGACCTGGTGTAGATTCCCCCTAATTAGCTTGTGTGACCCTGGGCATTTCTTTCCTCCTTTCAGGGACTCGCCATTCTTATCTGTAAAAGTGAGAGATTGCAGCCGCCTGGCTCCACGCTGCTGGTCTGTAGTCACAGAGTTACCGGGGCCGGGCTGACTTTCCTACCTGTTAAAGTGGGTTGAATCAAGTCTTTTTGCTCTTGGTTGGGATATTTGTCACTGGCTGTACAAAGTAAACTAGACTACTCCCCGTAGAGTCATGTTTTAAATGGAACTGCCGAAAAATTTATTGTTACTGTTAAGTGGCTAAAGAACAGAGGGTCCCTGGGGAGTGATTGGATGCCACTTGGATGCCTATTGTCAACTTGGAAAAGATTTAGCCTTTCCATTAGCGGGAAAGAGTGTGAGAGTCGTGGTTAATAACTGCATTGTGCTGTATGGAACATTTAAGGAGAATGGATTGTGTCTATCCTGTTCTTTGGATTTTACCATTTTCCTGAAAACCATTCACCCGATTTGTCTGTGTCTGTGAGCACCGACTTAATGTGGCGCATTCGGTGTGGAAGGTTTTCTGAAACTAATGGGTTATCTGTCGTTTTCCATTTCTCTTATCTCTTGTGCTCAAGGTAATTAAAAGACGGTGTGCCATTGAGTAATTCCAGACGTCTCATCCAGTTATCTAATCCACAGTCTTTATCTCCCTCTGCATTGCTGAATATCCTCTTTTCTCTAAGTCGAAGAAATCTTGGAGGCTTCGCTGTTTCTGGCAGATTGCTGGCACCTGGGATGGCAGGTCACTCGGGGACCATAGCAGCAAGGTGGAGGCTGGAACCTCAGTGAGAGGTTGGCATCTTAGAACATTCCATGCCCCTTGAGTCCTTGGAGAATGGGTGGCAGGTAGAGAGGAACCAGGGGTGTAGGTAGAAGGTAGAAATCTCTGCAGGGTGCAGAGTTCTGTCTTCTTGCCATCTGCCGGGGACAGATTCAGGGAGTCACAACTCCCGCTAGATGTGGGGTGGCTCGGGCAGCACAGCCAACCCTAGTGCTGCTGGTCCTCAGTGGTGTGGGGTGTCCCATTGGTAATGGTCATCTGTGGGCTACAATTGAGGCAGTCCCTGAAGGAGCTGAGTTTTCTAGAGGTGAGTTCCAAGGTGGGTTTCGAGGAAGGTGAGGTTGCTGGTGAATGGACGGGAGCAGACAGGGCAAAGGACTCAGCTGGGACACACGTGTGCTGGGAGACAGAGCTTGGCTGGCCCCAGGCCCCCCGTGGGGACAGTTGCAGGTGGGGTGGAAGGACTGTCAGTGGTCAGAAGTCCCCCTCTCCATTCACTGCCAGGAGTCTGACGGGTTGAACTGGGAACCACTGCAGGTTCTTGAGACAGCGGGGAAATGCACTGGGAGCACTGGGAGTGGATCCCATGGGGAAGAGATGGATAATAGGGCAGTGGCACCCAAGGGACACTGCTGGAGCTCAGGTGGGAGAGAAGGGGAGGGACAGTGAGTGGCGTGGGAACACCAAAGCGCTATGTATTTCTTAGACATCTTTTGCTAACGTCAGCAATCCCTTCCAGAAACCGGACCTCAAACCCTGGTAACATCCAAAACTGCTCCACAATCCACCGTTTCCAGTGTCATTGTCCTGCCCCTGATGGAGCCCTTTACTATTGTGAACTTTGACTGTTATAAAGAGTTTCTTCCCTGGGCTTCCTGCCTCAGTGTCCCCTCCTTCTGATGACAGCCTCTTCCCTGCTCCTGGAGTCATCCCTCTAACACACAGCTATGAGCTTCTCCCCCAAGTTCCCCGTCCCTGCAAGTGAGGCTGAAATTCCTCATCAAGCACCAAACCCGCCAGCGCTCAGCCCTCATCCTTACCTTCTGTCTCCCCGCCCCCAATCTCACAGAAAGCCACAGTTCTAATTTTGCTGCTGGTCTTTATTTATAACTTGTCCTCCTGGCTAGAATCGCCCCTTTTTTCCTCCTTCCCCTGTGACGTCATCTGTAGAACTCTTGTCATTGTGAAGGCCTAGTCTAAATCAAGTCACTTTGTTCATCAAGTTGACCAAGATTCCTCTGAGTCGAATCCATCTTTTCCCCTTCTCTTATGCCATAGCACCGCCATTGCACCCAGCCTGGTTTGCTCCGATTATTGTTGGGTTTTTTTGCTGTTTTCAAAGGGCAGGGATGATGTCTGGATTGGTTTGTGTGTCCCACCCGGCACCTCAGCCTTTGGAGACAAGTGGTTATGCCCCTCGCCGCTGTCTCCTGTGAAACGGGGGTGTCAGTTATTTTCTCCTCCTTGTGCTGTTCCTCTTGGTGGCCAGGACCCCTTCTCCAAGTGTCCTGATTTGGATTCTCTGTAGGCCTGATGCTACTCTGCTTCCAAGTGTTCCTCTGAATGGTGGTGACAACAGTTAATATCCCCAGCCCTTTTTCTGAAGCCGAAGCTGTGGTCACACAGAGTTCCGTTGTTTCTGTACCAAAGCTTGGTGACCCGAGCTTGTGACCTGCCAGGATGAGAAGGGCTGAATCCTTGGCTGAGTCCCGTGGCCCCATTTTGCAGATGTTGAAAAATGCAGATCAATAACTATTTCCCTACTGCTCATTCCGTGATAGGAACTAAGAAATTTAAGAGAATAAAAATTTGTGTATTAAATTTTTTTTTAATAAATAAAAATAACTACTTCCCAGGCAGTGGGAAGTAGTTATTTTAAGGGTAAAAAATAAACTGAGGTGAATGAGGACTTTGTAAAGGGAAGTTCAAAGCTCTAGATGCATCATTTAGAGCAGGTGTCCTCAAACTACGGCCCGCGGGCCACATGCGGGTATTTTTGCCCATTTGTTTTTTACTTCAAAATAAGATATGTGCAGCGTGCATAGGAATTTGTTCATAGTTTTTTTAAAACTATAGTCTGGCCCTCCAGTGGTCTGAGGGACAATGAACTGGCCCCCTGTTTAAAAAGTTTGAGGACCCCTGATGATCCTTGTTTAGCTCATTATATGATTTCTGGATGTTGTTGAAAATATCAGTCCACCTCCATTTATAATACTTATCTAACCCTTTGGAGAGCGGGAGGGGTAGACAGAAGGTGACTGGCCCAAGGCCACACAGCTGGCGGGTGCCACATTGTATATGTGACATGGCATTAACTCAAATATAGGAAGAAGAGGAAGTTCCGCTTGGAGCTAGGGATGCCGGGGGAAAGAGGATTTCCTTCCTGCACAGATACACTTGGCATCTTCTCAACACGCTATTAAGTTGGTTGCCAGGACCATGGCTGTTGACTAAATCACGCACACCTCCTTCCAAAACTATGCAGGTAACTGTCACGCACACCTCCTTCCAAAACTACGCAGGTAACTGTCTCGGATGCTCCCAGTGGGACATCCCGTGGCAGGCAGCCAGCTTGCAAACACAGCCGCTATGGACAAGAGCCGTATGAAAAGGCCTTGGGGTGGGAGTGGTGGGGGGAGAGAGGGGCAGAAACTCTCCCGGAGGGCCAGCTTGAAGAGTTGCTGAGAGGATTAAAAGAGACAGTGGCTGCAAAGTGTCCCCTACGGCTCTAGTAGAAGCATTTATTGGTCATTGCCCAGAACTGTCATAGGAACCACTTTTATATCATCTCGGGATTGGCAGCTGGAAGAAACTGCAGAGGTCTCTCGTTTAACCTCTTCAATGAGGAATTCCTGATGAGTGGTCTAGGCTGGAGCCTCTGACACTCCGCAGGTGTCTCCAGGGCAGGGGCACTGTCGACTGCCTGGTCCGTCAGCTCTGTTCGTTCCCCCTCTGCTGAGCTGAGGTCTTCCTCCCATCACGTGCACCCTTGATTAGGATTTGGCCTTTTGGTGCAACGCAAAGCAAGTCTCTCCTGCTTTCTCAAGGGCGACCTCTCAGGCATTTGAAGATGAGCACCCTTTCTCCCCTGAGTCATCCCTCCCTAGAGCAGCCTGATTCCTGCAGCCGTTACCTCGTGGCCCGTGATTTCCCGAGCCCTCCCCACCTCCTTTTCCTGCCTTTGGACAACTTTCAGGTTTATAATGAATGCAGAGCCTCCTTCCTTCTTAAAAGGATTAGAGTTGGTTTATGGCAACAACAGCAAGAATGCAGCAAGGTTAGGCTTCATTCCTGATAGAAAAGAGACATCAGGATCGGGGGAAAAAGGAGGAAGCAAATATGATCACCCAAAGGGTTAGTGAATTGATGTGATCCAGCATAGAACGGATCTCAGCATCTGAACAGCAAAAATAGAGAGGACCTGGCCAGGTGCAGTGGCTCACTCCTGTAATCCTAGCACTGTGAGAGGCTCAGGTGGGCTGATAGTTTGAGCTCAGGAGTTCGAGACCAGCCTAAGCAAGAGCGAGACCCCGTCTCTACTAAAAAAACAGAACGAAATTAGCTGGACATCTAAAAATATATAGGGAAAAAAAAAGGAAAGTAAAAAGGACAATAAACTATGGATATTTATTGTTAAAAAGGAGAATGCAGGCTGGGCATGGTGGCTCACGCCTGTAATCCTAGTACTCTGGGAGGCCAAGGCAGGTGGATTGCTTGCGGTCAGGAGTTTGAAACCAGCCTGAGCAAGAGTGAGACCCTATCTCTACTATAAATAGAAAGAAATTAATTGGCCATCTATATACAAAAAAAAATTAGCCGGCCATGGTGGCGCATGCCTGTAGTCCCAGCTACTCGGGAGGCTGAGGCAGGAGGATCGCTGAAGCCTAGGAGTTTGAGGTTGCTGTGAGCTAGGCTGACACCATGGCACTCACTCTAGCCTGGGCAACAAAGTGAGACTCTGTCTCAAAACAAAAAAACAAAAAAACAAAAAAAAAAAAAGGAGAATGCATATAACACTCTCTTGGGAAATGTGCTTTTTCTTGGCTCTAAGCTTTTCCTGCAAGTTTCTTTTTTTAAATGAGTTTTTTATCTTGGAATAGTTTTAGATTTACAGAAAAGTGGCAAAGAGAATAGAGTTCCCATATAGTCCTCATCCAATGGCTAATGTTCCATCTTCTGTAACCATGATACATTTGCCCAAACTGAGGAATTAACATTGGTATGTAACTGTTAACGAGACTCTAGACTTGATCTGGATTTCGGCGGTTTCCCCGCTAATATCCTTCGTCTGTTCAAGATTTAGTCTAGGACATCATGTTGGTTTTAGTCATCTGGTCTCCCCAGCTCCTCCAGGTTTGGGAGTTTCCCAGGTTTTCCTTCCTATGGAATTTTTATTGTCGTTGTTACAGGAATGTTGAGTGATCTCCTTAATAACGATACCATGTTTCCCCAAAAATAAGACAGTGTCTTATATTTATTTTCCTCAAGAAGACACCCTAGAGCTTGTATTCGAGGGATGTGTTATTTTTTTTTTTTAAGTACAGTACAACCATCTACATTTCTTCAAATAGAGTTAAGTCGTCTTCTTCTGGAACGTCATCATAACTCTCCAAACCCCGAATTCCATCCTGAATTTCTCGCGACTCTATTTCCTTTAGAACCATTGGCCCCAATCTCTCATGTGGAGCAACAGAGCTCTCATGGGGCAGATGAGAAGGGCTGTTCGTCTTCTTTACTGCTCGGCCACGAAATGCATGGGTTGTGCAGATGCACTGCGTAGCCATGCCCATCACTGGGTCTTATTTTCGGGGTAGGGTTTCTATTGTGCAAATGCTTAGACATCCTGCTAGGTTTATGAGTAGGTCTTATTTTTGAGGAAACACGGTATTTATAATCAAAGCGGAATTGCCTTTCCTATACTACCTACTGTAGTGCTGCTCAGTGAAAGTGGACATCAAACATTTTCAGTGCATTTCAGTGAAAGATGATTTTACAGACCAGGCTCGTGGGGGCCAAGTTTGTACAGCTTTTTTGGTGGTTTAACCTGACCCGTGGATAGGACTAAAGTCAGAGGTGGGTGACTAAGCCCTCATTCTTAAACATCACCTCCCTAGCACGGTTTTCTAAAAGAGCTGAGAGTAGATGGTTCAAGGTTACATTCTCTGACAGTGGCCTAAAGGGGTGGTGTCTGTATTGCTGTCAAATTAAGGACAAATCCTCTTCGTTCAGGAAAATGAGTGACCATGTGATGGTTCTTCATCATGCTCATATAAAATCTGTCCTCTTTGAGAGGTTTAAAAATTTACTCTGTGTAGGTTTTCTTTTCCTCCTGTTCTCTCCCCTTTCCTTCAAACTTAGGAAAAGGATGTTCTCTTTGATGAGAACTGATGTCAAACCCAATCCCCTCTGGGAAGAGGGTTGTGGCAATTGCACGGTGGGGTTGCAGCAGTTGTTAATGAGACCAGATCAAAAGGAGTTGGGAAAGGAATGCGTCACATCGGACTGGAAATGTAGATTACTCAGAGACAAGCTGAGACTGTGGTCAGAGGGAAGGAATCCTTTAGGCAAAGCAGCGGAGCCTTCTGCTGGAGTAAGAATCATTCACTGCTGACAGCAACACCTTGGCCTCGATCGCACGGTTCGTTATAGAATTCTGCAACCTTGACGATACACGAATGAGTGCTTCTGGTCTAGATGAATAAGAATTTCAAGTATCAAATAACCAGTATGGTATCATTTGGGTAAAAATATCCATGTACAGAAATCGGAGGCCAGGTGATATTCTAATCTCAAATGATTTGTAAAATCCAACATTGCCTATACAATGTTGAAAAATTCTTTGTTATCATGTGAATTGCATATTAAGTGCTCTGCTTTAGTTCATTAAGTACTCATGGGGCATTTGTGGGGAGATCCTAACAAGGAGAATTTTCATTGGTCTAGGCAGAAACTGGGACATATGTTCAATTTAACTCAACAGACAGTACTTTGTGGACGTGCCAGGTAGCTGGAACTGTGCTAGGCTCTGGGGATATGTAAATGAATAAGACGAGGTCCCCAACCTTGACAAGTTAATGGCATAGAAGGAGACAACACAAGATTTAATGATCTGGAAGACCAACATGGTGACCAGATCTCTGATTACTTGCATTCTGTGCTCAGCTATTAAGTGATTTTGCAGGTATTTTAAAAAGATAAAATAATGGGGCCACAATATTTTACAGATTTGTAAGCCTGTAACTGAGATCTCACTATTGCACATTGTTTATCTTCTCAAAGGTTGTGCACATACTGCAAGAAACATTGTGCATATATTGCATTTTCACAATATCATCTTCTGTAACATTTCAGTGAACAGACCCAGTTCTTCTAGGTCTATATATTTACATGTCATTTGCATGTTATTTACATTGTTTGAATTTTGTATCCATCACAGTGACTTTTGCATTATAATATCTATTAATATTAATAGAAACCCAGTGAAATGGAGAACAGGAGAAGAACAAGTTTCATAAAAACCTATTGGAAACAGTGAAAGTAACATTTAAGAGAATGTTTATATTTAGCCTGCAAGTTTTGCTAAAAGAAAAAGAAAAAAAAAAAAGAGAATGTTTATAGGTTGAAAGGTGTTGTAGTATTTCCCTTGTTTAGAAAGAGGGATCGATGGCTTGTAAATGGTTCACTGTACAATGTGACTGTGTGCTGGAACAATTAAAACTATGCAATTTATCAGAAGAGGAGTGCAAATAAGAAGTATGAAAATAAATTAGCAACTGGATCATATCAGAGGCAATCCATTTCTCCCCTGGTTCCCAGTATACTGTCAGCCATGAAACTTTGTCAAGTAGTAATACAGAGCTCTCAAAATTCTTGCGTTGTTTCCAAATGAAGCTCAGGAACCTCTTTAGTAAACCTCCGACTGGTTCATTTTGTTGCTAAAGGCAGAGAAGAGATCGAAGCTACAGAGGCATCCTTCAGGGTTGCAGTCTCCATAGCAGAAAGAGGTATTAGCGACACTGTTGATGGGAAGCTTGTAAAACCAGCCACAAACTGATGATAAATAAATGTACTTGGAGAGAATGCAGAACAAGTTATTGAAACATTCATTTTAAAGATGATGCTGTTGGACATCACAGGCATTATGTGAGCACAATTATAATCATATTTGGTTGGATGAAACCGCCGATGTGTAGACTGTGAATTAGCCCGTGGTATGTGTGTGATACGTAGGGGACAAGAAGAGCTTGGAGAATTCTGGCAAAATTGTTCGTCATTGCAAAAGCACGTGCCGCAGAAGAGGTTTTTCATTTAGTTGCTAATTAGTTTATGAGCTATGGTACGGCAAATATGTGTTGGGATCTTTTCTGAACATACTGTGTTTCCCTGAAAATAAGACAGGGTCTTATATTTATTTTTCCTCAAGAAGACACCCTAGGACTTGTTTTCAGGGGATGTGTTATTTTTTTTAAGTACAGTACAACCATCTACATTTATTCAAATATAGTGAAGTCATCTTCTTCTGGAACATCGTCATAACTCTCCAAACCCCGAATTCCATCCTGAATTTCTTGCGACTCTATGACTCTATTTCCTTTAGAACCATTGGACCCAATCTCTCATGTGGAGCAACAGAGCTCTCCTGGGGCGGATGAGAAGGGCTGCTCGTCTTCTTTACTGCTCTACGACAAAATGCACGGGTTGTGCAGATGCTCTGCGTAGCCACGCCCGTCACTAGGGCTTATTTTCGGGGTGGGGCTTCTATTGCGTAAATGCTTAGAAATCCTGCTAGGGCTTATTTTATGAGTAGGTCTTATTTTCGGGGAAACACGGTACCTACCTGTGTATGTAGCAAGGAGATACATTCAATGATAGAGGTTTGCTCTGTAACCTTGACCCACACATGGCTCTCTTCACCGAGATCAGTTGGTAGCCAACGGTATGCACCTTAACCTTAACTCAAGGTTGTTGAAAATAATGAAAATTTGTGAATCCATCCAAATTACACCCACTGGGCGCTTAGGACAAGACTTTTTCAACACTGAAGTACCCTAGCTGTCAAAGAGAAAGCAGCTCTCAAGAGTTTTTAAAATCAGGAATGAAATGAAGACATTTCTTCCTGACATTGGTAATGTCACAAACTTTATTCCTGAGACTTCAAGTGCTTTGCTCCACTGGCTTATCTCGCTGATGTGTTTATTATCTTGAGAACTGATTGCCTCAAGGGCTGATCATGAGTTTGAATACTGCCTCTAAGATACCAGAATTTCTCCACGGTGCAAACAGCACAATTGCAGAAAGTTTGTGTTTTTTGCAACACTTGTCAGAGAGAAAGAAATCGATGATATATTATTGGACGTATTTTAATATTACCTCCAAGGGCTGCAATGGAGCGTGAAAAGCTACTTTCTGAAGAGGAGATTAGGAATCCATTTATCCCTGATTCCAAGCTGAGAGTCATCCTCCAGCTCTTGAATATGATGTGCTTACTGACTTAGCATCTGACCGGAGCTGAAAGGAGCCTTCGGTGAGTCATTCTCCATGATTCCCGTGTCCCTGCTCAACCCAAATATCTAGTGCCATCCGACAGGGCCAAACTCTTGCTGCCGTGCTCAATAACTTACAGTTGGGACTTTGCATTTTATACTCAGGTAGAAATGGAAGAAAACCATTGGATGCGGAATCTGGTGGCAGGAACTGTCACGAACCCACAGAGTGAAAGAGGCAAACTATCATCTGCGTCATTGCTATTGAAATGAGCGCTATTCATTTTATGTGTTTTTACTTTTATTATTAAAATTATAACAAATCTCTTTAGAAAGAATATAAAGTTTGTGCTCCAAGTGCCCATTAAGTAGTCTGTGGATGGATGGCCAAAGTCAAAGTCCTGGTTTAATATAACAGCTCTTGTTAAGGAAAAATGCCCAGCCCTGCCTTACTGGGTCAAGTACATCCAGTACATTTCTTTATTCCTCTAGAAGCATTTCTCTCCCCAAAGGGCCTCTATTAGTCAGAGAAATAGAACAAATAGGATATATATATATATATATATCTCAAAGATATTGTGTGTTCAGTTCCAGACCACCACAATAAAGTGAATATTGCAATAAAGCAAGTCATAGAATATTGTTGGTTTCCCAGTACATAGAAAAGTATGTTTTTACTGGACCATGGTCTATTAAGTGTACAATAGCATTATGTCTAAAAAATATATACATACCTTAATGAAAAAATACTTTTCTTGCCAAAAAACATGCTAACGATCATCTGAGCCTTCAGGGATATAATAACCGTAAGAAAGTTTGAACTGTTGTGAGAATTACCCAAATGTGACACTGAGACATGAAATGAGCGCATGCTCTTGGAAAACTGGTGCTGGCAGACTTGCCTGATGCAGGGTTGCCACAATCCTTCAATTTGTAAAAAACACAGTATCTGCCAAGTGCAATAAAGTGAAGCCCAATACAGTGAGGTGTGCCTCTGTGTGTGTCTGTATATCTCCCTGTCCATATACATATATGTATGTATATATATACATATAAAGGAGATATAAAGGAAGAGATATAAAGAATTGGCTTATGTGATTATAGAGGGGTAGAAGTCCCAAGATCTGAAGTCCAAAGGCCTGAGAACCAATAAAGCCAATGGTATAAATTCCAGTCTAAGTTTAAAGGTAGGAGAAGATCAATATTCCAGTTCAGAGATCTCTCTAGTGGAGAGATCCAATTTTGTCTTACTCGGGATTTTGTTCTATTCAAGCCTTCAAGGGATTGGATGAGGTCTGCCCACCCTGGGGAGGGCAATCTGCTTGACTCGGTCTCCCGATTCAAATGTTAATCTCACCAAATAGCTGCCCCCTCCCCCACCCCTTCAGGTTGACACATAAAATTAACCGTCACAGATCCGCAGCCCTCCTGAACACGGGATCATGTGTGGCCATCCCGACAGGATGTCATGCAAGATGCAGGTGGACTCCAGCAGAGATTAGAGCTTAAATTCTTTTTCCAAGAAGCACCACAGCCCTCATGATTCACATCGATATGCTTCTAGCCACATCATTGGTGAATTGTGCCATTAATTTTCCAGGTGCACTTAGAGCCTAGACATTTCTGGATTTCTCATCCTCAGAAAAGGATTCATGTGTTAGATCCTTAATTGCGAGCAACAGACACTGATTGTGATTAATGCTAGGGGCAAAGTAATTTATTAAAAAGGATATTGGATAGCTCACACCCAGTCACTGGGACGCCTTGGAGAACTAGACTTACAAAACCAGGGTCCGTGATCAAAATTACTTTTATAGAACTGGTTCTACTTATCTATGAGTATCACTTCTACAACTCCCGTTCTTTATTCTCCTTGTCGTCAACCAGCACCTCAGATGGTTGGGTTTGTCGTTCCATAGGGTGACCCAAATCTTCAGTCTTGAGGGCCTCAACTCTTGGTGGCCCTGCCTTTTAAGGGTGGCTCTGCCCCACCATGAACTTGAGCCACCGGATATGTATATTGGATGTAAGTAATAGAAAACCAAATTAAATGGCTTAAAAGAAAATGACATTCATTTGCTCATTCATGCACACATATTAAAAATGTTTATTGAGTGCCAGCTGTGTGTTAAGTACCCAGCTAGGTGCTGGGATTTGGCAGTGGACACAATGCCCTACTCTCATGAAACATTCTGGCTGGAGGAGGTGGGGAGGAAGACAAACCGTATGTAGGGGATCAGATGGTGACAAATGCCAGGGAGAAAAAGCAGGTTAGAGTAACCAAGTGAGGTGGGGCTATTTTTTTTTTTTTTTTTTTGAGACAGAGTCTCACTCTGTTGCCCAGGCTAGAGTACTGTGGCATCAGCCTAGCTCACAGCAACCTCAAACTCCTGGGCTCAGGAGATCCTCCTGCCTCAGCCTCCCGAGTAGCTGGGACTACAGGCATGCGCCACCATGCCCGGCTAATTTTTTCTATACATTTTTAGTTGGCCAATTGATTTCTTTCTATTTTTAGTACAGACGGGGTCTCGCTCTTGCTTAGGCTGGTCTCGAACTTCTGACCTTGAGCGATCCACCCGCCTCAGCCTCCCAGAGTGCTAGGATTACAGGTGTGAGCCACCGCGCCCAGCCTAGGGGTTGCTATTTTTAATGGTGTGGTCAAGGGAGATTCCTTGCTAAGATGACATTCAAGCAGAGACCTGAGGGATATGGGGGTGAGTTATGTGGTTATCTGGGGGGAGGACTTGCATTTTCAAATCAAGGTGGGTAGATTACTCTGACAAACCCTGTTCCTGTAAATAGCTAAAATGTTGGATTAATTTTTTTAAATACACTTTTTATTTTGGAATGATTTTAGGCTTACAGGAACATTGTCAAGACAGTGTAGACAGTTCCCATCTACCCCCTACCCAGTTTTCTTTATCGTTAGCATCTTACAGAACAATGGTCCATTTGCCAAACCCAGGAGTCCAGCGTTGGTACAGTGCTAGTATCTAAACTCCAGACATCATTTGGATTTCACTGAGTTTTAAACTGATGTCCTTTTTCTGTTCCAGGGTCCAATTCAGGACACCATATTGCATCTAGTTGTTATGTCCCCTTACTTTCTTTAGATTTGTGACAGTCTGTGTTTGCTTTTCATGACCTGAACAGTATTGAGGAGTCCTAGGTATTTTGCAGATTGCCTCTCAACTTGATTTTGTCTATTTTTAAAAATTGTGTTAAAACCCACATAACCTGCAATTTACCGTCTCAACAGTTTTAAGTGTACAGTTCAACGGTATTGAATATATTCATAATGTGCGATCATCACCACTATCCAGCTATAGGACTCTTTTCATCAGGTAAAACTGACATTCTATAACCCTCTAAACTACAACTCCCATCCCTCCTTCCTCCCAGTCCTTGGCACCCCCCATTCCACTTTCTGTCTCTGTGAATTTGACTCCTATAGGGACCTCATATAAGTGAAATCATATAGTAGTAATTGCCCCTTTGTGACTGGCTTATTTTACTGAGTGTAATGCCCTCAAGGTTTCATGCATGTTGGTGCATGGGTCAGAATTTTTCTTTTCCTTCCTTTTTTTAAGGCTGAATAGCATTCCATTGTATGTACAGACCACATTTTGTTTATTCACTCATCCATCTTTTGGCTATTGTGAATAATGCTGCTATGAACATTAGCTACCAAGTTTTTAGTTTGAAATGTTAAACAGCTAATACCATGTTTCCCCAAAAATAAGCCAGGGTCTTATATTTATTTTTCCTCAAGAAGATATCCTAGGTGCAGGGGTCCTCAAACTTTTTAAACAGGGGGCCACTTCACTGTCCCTTGGACCGTTGGAGGGCCGTTGGAGAGTGCGGTGCACATTCCACACATGCGCACTGTGGGCCCCGGAGGAGCCGGCTGCTAAGCAGGACAGGCAGCAGCAGCAAAAACACCTGGCGGGCCAGATAAATGTCCTCGTCGGGCCACATGTGGCCCCTCGGGCCATAGTTTGAGGACCCCTGCCCTAGGGCTTATTTTCAGGGGATGTGTTATGTTTTTTTTTTAAGTACGGTACAACAATCTACATTTCTTCAAATAGAGTTAAGTCGTCTTCTTCTGGAACATCATCATCACTCTCCAAACCCTGAATTCCATCCTGAATTGCTTGTGACTCTATTTCCTTTAGAACCATTGGCCCCAATCTCTCATGTGGAGCAACTGAGCTGTCATGGGGCAGATGAGAAGGGCTGCTCGTCTTCTTTACCGCTCCGCAACGAAATGCATGGGCTGTGCAGATGCGCTGCGTAGCCACGCCTGTCACTAGGGCTTATTTTTGGGGTAGGGATTATATTGTGCAAATGCTTAGAAATCCTGCTAGGGCTTATTTTATGGGTAGGTCTTATTTTCGAGGAAACACGGTATATTATAATAGCTCAGATACAAAGAATGGATAGATACCCAGTGACAAGTTTCACCCCATCCCCCACCCCCCCCCCAGGCCAACCCACCCAGGTCATTTTCTCTTCACCTACCTTGTTATCAGTTTCTTATGTGTCCTCCCAGAGGCATATGACTTCCCTTTCTTTTTGACAAAGATGACACTGACTATCCTATACACTGTTCTGCACCTGTTTTTAACAATGTTTCTTGGCAATCTAAATTAAGAGCATTCTCATTCTTTTCTATAGCTGCATAGAATATCATTGCGTGGATGTGCCATACTTTATTTAACCGTATTGACTGTCTTTTAGGTGGTTTCCAATCCTGTGCTTTAGAAACACAGCTGCAATGAATAATCTTGTAGAAATGTCATTTTTTTAAATGTGCGAATACATTTGTATGGTACATTCCTCGAAATGGAATTAGTCAAAAGATATTGCGTGAGCAATGTGTATGCATATAGCCAAATGTATATAAATAGATATCTATATATATATCTCAGAATTACTCATATATATGTGAGTGATATATTTAGCCAAATTGCCCTCCATGGAAGTAGCTACGGTTTACGCTCACATCAGCAATATGAGAGTGTCCGCCTACGTAACCTTGCCAACACTATGCATTATCAAAGGTTTTGATCTTTTCCAATCTGATAGGTGAAAATTGGTGTCTGATATCAACACAAAGACTTCTCTAAGGATGTGCATAGTAGCCTTACTCGTAATAATAAAAAATATTTGTGCTAACAACAACAAACCAAGCTGTGCATCTCCCAAGGAGCTGGGGAGGATGGTTGGCAAGGAGACCTCCCAGGGCAGAGACAAGAAGTCATGGAGGCCAATGGGCAGAAAGGATTATTCCAAAAGCAGAGCCAGGGACTGCAGGGCTGGCCACCCAAGGAACTCATTCTGCCAACCACAGAGTCTGCTCTGTTTATCTTTAGTGGCATTGAGTGGTGGATAGATAGGCGACTGCCTTGTATTTTTCTATTCTTCTTCTTTCTGAAAAATATTGATTTGCTCATTCTATTCCTTCCTTATCACTGTTTAGCAGGTGAATTAAATAATGTGCTTTTTAGCTTGTAGGTCACCAGACCTTGAGAAGGCACGTTTGGACCTAAGATCCTGGACCTTGAGCTGAATGTGGTTACTGGATCAGATATTGGGATACTGGGTGGTCTCGTGGGTAGACGAGGCAGACGCTGTGAGATCCTTGATGAACATTCACCCACATTTTCTTTGGCCACTTCTTTCTTGCTTACTGACTTTGTTGGTGTAGGCTTTGCCCAGTTGAAAGTAATCATGATGGATTTACCCCAATCTGGAGGCCTTCAGGGCAATGTTTTGCTTTTCTGATAAAAAGAACAGATGCCACGAGTGCCAGCCCTTCCCTCCTCTTCCCAACGCAATGCCTGGAGCTGCAACAGCCATCTGGTGACAGTGAGGTGACAGCTAAGGATGGTGGTGGCAAAACATGAAATAGGAGTCTTCGGGCTCACTGGGCTTCTATACCAAGTCTGCGATCCTCATTTCCAGAATTTTTGCTTTATGACAGAATTAAAGTCTTTATTGTGTGAACCGTTATTAGCATCAACACTGCATTACTTACAGCTGAAACATCTCTAATGGATGTATGTGGACTGCTGACGTCTCGTTCCTTAACACCAGTGGGAATTTTTACTACCTTAAACTCTGACTAGTTCAGATAACCAATCTCAGCGGCTCCCTGCCCAGGTTCCCTAAGGGCCGATTGCCCAAACCACCCCACTTTCGGTGTCATGTTTCAAGAACTGTGAAGGGTCTCAGATATTGTTCTACTTTCAAGCTAATAATTCAGCTTGGCAGACTTTTGTGGATGCTGGCGGAAGACACGAGATTCCTGGGTCAGAGACAAAGGAGTTTGTTACTTACCTCGATGACTATAGTCAGAACATCGACATTTACTCCAGGTCTCTGAGCCCCAGAGATGCAAAGATGTCCGGATAATACCTGCACACACCGTAGGGTGCATTCGAGAGAGGAATCCCAAACTTAAGTAACTCGAATCTTTTATAATGGTTTAAGTCTGCCTGACTTTTGCCCTGGAAGGAAACGTTATCTTTATTATACTAAACAGAGAACAAATCTGCCTTGCTCTCTGTTCCTGAGGAAGACTTATGCTCTGTTTTCCAAGGCTGTTTACTCTACAAACATCCTTGAAAAGACAGTCTGGAATGAAGACAGTCAGAACCTCTGCTCTAAGATGTGCAGAACGGTGGGACACCCACGGAAATTGTCTTCTGACATCAGACTGTCTGCTACCGAAAGCTCGTGGACATTCGGCTCAGAGGGAGCTGAGGCGTACCCTGCTCTGCTTCTGTTTAGCTCAAGGGCAGTGGCCGCGTCCGGCAGCCTTTCTGAAACTTGGCATCTTCGTGAGCCAAGTTGGAGCTTGCTGCACCCACTTCTTTGTGTGATGAAGATGAAATCCAACATAAATAAAATTAGAGACTAGACGTTCAGTCAGTATTTTCTTCCTTCCCGTGTCTCTAGGCCCTTGAGGAGAAATCTGATTCTCCTCAAGCCCTAGCTCTGGGCTTAGCAAGCACTTGGCTGGTGTTTGCTGAATGAATGAACGATGGTCGTAGACATATAGCTGCCATAGGCGAGCTTGCTCTGTAGCAGTTGTGCAGCGCGATGTGATTGCTATTTTCGTGAGCAGCCTCTAGAAAACGTTTGCATGCCAGTAGGGCTTTGCTGTTGCTACTTTTCTTCATGCACTAAACAACTCATTCAACCTGATACATGCTCAGCTCTGTGGGTAAATGACATGGATCTCACTGTCACTGAACTAGCAGTTGCAAAAGGAGGGCCAGGCCTGTCAATCTGCCTCCCGTGGAATGGTGAGCACAGACAGTGGGCAGCCCTCACGGCCGCCTACCCCAGCAGTTTGGCACACGCTGTTTTGTTCTGTGGCTATGCCATATAAGGCCCATGGTTTTCTCAAAAATACTGTTCAGTTAATGACTATTTAGTTTAATTATTTTATCCAAATATTTTGAGAAAATGACATCCCCACATGTGTTTCTCAGCACACCCCAACTGAACTTTGACTTTACTTTTATTTCCTCGTCTTGGTGGCCTTTTAGGTAAGAATGAGTCAGGTCCCTCTTTAAATTTCCTGCTTCACGTAGTTTCGAAAAGCTCCATTTCCAGTTTTATCTCCCCTTTGTCCTACTGAGAAAGATTGTGACTATAACAACTTCCACTGAGAACTAATTATGAAGATGGCAGTGAAATTACTGTATCAACAGTCTCATTAATTCAATCACCCGGGATAAACCCCTTTGGAAATTAGCCGAGGCTGTAACATAGCGGGGGATGGGCCCACCGGAAGCACAGGAGGGACCGCTGGGCCCATCTGGCTCCAGATTCTGACAGGAAGGAGGAAGGGGAGGAGGAAGGGGAGGAGTGGACCTTCAGTGAGGCGTTTGGCTGCTGGAGAGAGGGGAGGCCGTGGAATATGACCACATATTTTAGTTGTCCAGCTAATTTCTTTTTCTTTTTTTTGAGACAGAATCTCACTTTGTTGCCCAGGCTAGAGTGCCATGGCATCAGCCTAGCTCACAGCAACCTCACACTCCTGGGCTCAAGCGATCCTCCTGCCTCAGCCTCCCGAGTAGCTGGGACTACAGGCATGCGCCACCATGCCTGGCTAATTTTTTCTATATATATTAGTTGGCCAACTAATTTCTTTCTATTTATAGTAGAGATGAGGTCTCGCTCTTGCTCAGGCTGGTTTCGAACTCCTGACCTGGAGCGATCCTCCTACCTCAGCCTCCCAGAGTGCCAGGATTACAGGCGTGAGCCACTGGGCCCGGCCCAAACGGGCGATTCTTAGCAAGCAGTGAAAGCTCTGGAATAGGTATGGTGACTCTGGGAAAAGAGTGAGGTTAGCTCCCAGCCTATAGCAAGGGACCTCTGTGTTCATCAGCCATACAGAGCTCAGATGGAGAAAACAAAATAGTTCTGAATAATGTGAGGAAAGAAATACCGGGCAAACATGGAGGGAAATAGCCCTAATGCTCTCCTCGTGTTTCATACCCCCCACCTTTAGTGCCGTCCCCATCCTCGACCGCGCCTGCGGGGACGTGCAGAGGGTGCTGTGTGCGGGCTCACAGCGAGGGGAAGAGGGTGGGTGGAGAGAACGCCCCAGCTGCCTGCGTTGAACTGGTCTGATGTCGCCTGTAGCTCACCAGCCTGCTCTTCCTTGCGGGCGTGAGTAAGTGTGCAAGATCCACTTGGATGCAGGAACGTGGGGTGCTCCTCTAACCAGGCTCTTGTGCTGGGTCGCTTACGGGGACACAGGGTGGATGAAATGATACTGTAGGACTCGCATCTGCAGCCTCCCCTTAAACAGTGATCCCATCAGTGAACCCCAGGCTTGTCACTGAGAGTTTTAGCTACCGTGTTTTCCTGAAAATAAGACCTATCCGTAAAATGAGCCCTAGCAGGATTTCTAAGCATGTGCGCAATAGAAGACCTACCGGGAAAATAAGCCCTAGTGCCGGGCGTGGCTACGCAGCGCATCTGCACAACCCATGCATTTAGTCGCGGAGCGGGAAAGCAGACGAGCAGCCCTTCTCATCTGCCCCGTGAGAGCTCAGTTGCTCCACATGAGAGATTGGGGCCAATGGTTCTAAAGGAAATAGAGTTGCAAGAAATTCAGGATGGAATTCGGGGTTTGGAGAGTGATGATGATGTTCCAGAACAAGATGGCTTAACTCTATTTGAATAAATGTAGATTGTTGTACTGTACTTAAAAAAAATAACACATCATGTGAAAATAAGCCCTAGGGTGTCTTCTTGAAGAAAAATAAATATGAGACCCTGCCTTATTTTCGGGGAAACACGGTAATTGTGAGGGTCACATTAAGACAGAGGACCTCTGCCAGGGATATTGCTTTGTCTGTTGGTTTTGTGTCTTTGTTCCATTCGTCTCTGAACGTCTGTCCGTATTCTCTGTCTCCGGGTTTCTGTCCTTCTGTGTTTTATCCGTTGTGTGTTCTTCTCCCCTTTGCCCTTCTCCAAGCCCTTGCTGTTCAGATAGGTTTATATTTTGGGAATATACAGAGTAGCTCAGTAGAGAGAAAATTCCTCATTTCAGGCAGTGATAACTTTTCACTGTACCGTGTCCCTGCTAGATGGTATCAGAAAGAAAAATAAACAACAGAAAAAAGTGGTCTCATTTCTCCTAAGGTCTGTGTGGTCCCTTGTCCAGCCTGTGCTCGCAACACTGGGATTGCGAAATGAAGACTGGATTTAGCTAAGCTTGTGGAACTAATCTGCGCCCGCAAGCCGGCAGAGGCGCGGCCAAGGCGCTGGAGCGTGAAGTAGAGGTGTCGCCAGGCAGCTTGACGAGAGCAGAGAGGGTGAGTTCAAGGTGGCAGGGAAGAGCTCTGGGTCTCAGATTTTTTAATCAGTGATGACAAACACCGTGTGGACCCAGAACTTCAGCTGCCAGTTCACAGCTCGACTTGCTTCTCTGGTTAGGGATTAACGCCAGGGTGGTGTCTAAGAAACCTCTGACCTTTATTTTGATGAGATCGTGTAAGAATTCACCCATGCACACATGCATGCATGATGTAGACATTAGCATGGATGCAGACTGTCTAGAGCGCAGATTCCCCCTTCCCTTCGGAAGTGGCCCTGGCCTCATCCCACGTCCTACCGGCTTTGATTTGGCATTGGTTGTGTCCTGCCGGCAGGCCTGGTGCTGCCAACTGTGTGCTTCACCCTGACCCTGGGGCTCCTGTCCCACTGTGCTGGTGAGGCGGGGTGCGGTCCCGGTGTCCTGCTGTCCGGCGCTAGACCAGGGCGTGGCTGTGTCTTCCTCGCTTGTTCTGGGCATTAGTGTGCAAAAGGGGGCCATGCAGTGTGGTGGTCAGAGCACAGGCCCTGAGGCCAACCTCAAGTGTGAAACCTCAAGCGTGAAACCGGGCTATACACTTTGCAAAGCCCACATCCTCTCTGTGTCTCTCTCCTCGTCCCTTCAAAAGGGATCGCAGTACCTACGTGTGGGGTTGTGGTGAGGATGAAGTGAAAGCACCCGGGAGAGGACCTGGAAACGCAAGGCATTATAGTCATCAGAGACCTGGCTCAGCCCAACCCTACTTTGCTCCTCCTTTCTTTTTTTCCTTTGCCTTGCCTCCTGTAGCTTCGGGAATCTGATGACCCTCTCGGAGCCTTGGCAGGGTAGACAGCTGGGTAAGGTCAGAGAGAGAGACCGCGGAGAGTTTCTCAGTCTCCAGGTGGAGATGTGTCCTGCACCCTCATCCTCATTCCTTGGCTCCTGGGAACACTCTGTGTGCCAGGGATCTGGGCTATTTTATTAACGTTAGCTGGAGAGCATAAAGTTTACAGTGACATACCTAGGTCCATCTTAGATCAGAAGGAAGGCTCCAAAGAAGTTCATCTTTTTTTTTTTTTTTTGAGACAGAGTCTTGCTCTGCCATCCCAGCTAGAATACAGTGGCATCATCATAGCTCACTACAGCCTCCATCTCCTGGGCTCAAGCGATCCTCCTGCCTCAGCCTCCCAAGTAGCTGGGGCTACAGGCATGTGCCACCATGCCCGGCTAATTTTTCTATTTTTAGTAGAGGTGGGGCCTGGCCTGAAGTGATCCTCTTGTCTCAGCCTCCCTGAATGCTAGGATTACATGTGTGAGCCACCGTGTCCGGCTAGAAGTTCTTCTTTTATTTAATGCCCTCGAGGTAGAATCTGGAAGGAGAGCACCAGATTTCACCTTATCAGAAAGAAATGCTCATCAGAGTCACCCAAAGACAAGATGGCCACACCTTGGAGGTGTTGTGGAGGGACTCTGGCATTGGCGAGCAATAGGACAGTGTCTCTGAGGCTGCATCCCCTTCTAGGGCTCTGTGAGTCTGTGGAGGGAAGCCATGTGGGCATCAGCTCTGTGAGTGGTGGAGGGAAGGCACATGGAGCATCAGCTCTGTGAGTGGTGGAGGGAAGCCACGTGGGCATCAGCTCTGTGAGTCTGTGGAGGGAAGCCACGTGGGCATCAGCTCTGTGAGTGGTGGAGGGAAGCCACGTGGACATCAGCTCTGTGAGTGGTGGAGGGAAGCCACGTGGGCATCAGCTTGTGAGTGGTGGAGGGGAGCCATGTGGGGCATCAGCTCTGTGAGTGGTGGAGGGAAGCCATGTGGGCATCAGCTCTGTGAGTCTGTGGAGGGAAGCCATGTGGGCATCAGCTCTGTGAGTGGTGGATGGAAGCCACGTGGGGCATCAGCTCTGTGAGTGGTGGAGGGAAGCCACGTAGGGTGTCAGCTCTGTGAGTGGTGGAGGGAAGCCACGTAGGGTATCAGCTCTGTGAGTGGTGGAGGGAAGCCACGTGGACATCAGCTCTGTGAGTGGTGGAAGGAAGCCACGTGGGCATCAGCTCTGTGAGTGGTGGAGGGAAGCCACGTGGACATCAGCTCTGTGAGTGGTGGAGGGAAGCCACGTGGACATCACCTCTGTGAGTGGTGGAGGGAAGCCACGTGGGGCATCAGCTCTGTGAATGGTGGAGGGAAGGCACGTGGGCATCAGCTCTGTGAGTGGTGGAAGGAAGCCACGTGGGGCATCGTCCTTGGCTTGTTTTGCACCTTTGGTTACATTGCAGTTCTTATTTCCCATCTTAGGCCACGTTTGGGCGCGATGGCAGCAAAGCCCAGTGGGGGTGCTGGTTCTTGTCCTTCCCTCCTGCCCAGTTACCTCCTTCCTTCCCTACCTCAGCTTTTCTTCTGAGCGACCCATCATTCGTTCATCCATCATGCATCCACCCATCGTTCATTCAGGGGACACCAGTCATCTGCTGTGAGCCAGGGCAGGACGAGGTTCAGAGGAGGAAATGATACGGATGAAACGTGGGCCCTGCCTTCAAGGAAATTTCCCTATGGCATAGGCACACAGACACATAAGACAGAGAAAAGAATTTCTTTTGTAAAAGAGTTTATTTATCATTTGGAGATTCTGTTTTCTTCATTTGTAAGCATTCAAGCAATATTAAAAGTACCTAATAAAGTAGAAACCACCTGAAATCCTGCCCACTCTGAGATAATGCCCTATATGCATCAATTACATATATATAAAAGTGGATATATTATTAATATAAAATGATGGGACAGTATTAGGAGTACTTAGACAGTGTCTATTGGCTATGGTAAGCACATGGCAGGTGGACATGCAGGGCATTTCAGGAGTCCAGAGTCGGGGGGTGGGGAGGTAGGATCCAGAAACTCTTTCTTGGAGGAGGTCCTGAAAACATTCTAGATCCTTCCCTGCTGCCCCCAAGCTATAGCTCCACACCTAATTCTGACTGCTATTTCTATCATCCTTGCTTAGAAAAAATGCACTTGCCTCTTCCCACTCAATTCCGAAAGCAAACTTATTGCTTCCAACATACAGATATGAGTAAAATATAATATAATGAAAACCCGGATACCCATTATCCAGCTTCATCAAATCTTAATATTAAGCCATATTCGCCGGAGAATTCTTTAAAAGAAATTACTCGTTGCAGATACAACTGAGGCCTCCTTCGTACCCTTCTCGGAGCTTTTTTCTCTCTCTCCCTCTCTCCTCAGAGGGCATCACTGCTATGGAATCAGCCCTTATCATTCTCATCCACATTTTATATTTTTGCCACATATGTTGTGTATCCATAAAAATTATAAAGTATTGTCTCGCCTGCTTTAAAAGTTTATATAAATGGTATCTTGTTGTAAATGTTCCACTGCATCCTGGCTCTTTAGTGCAACATTGTTTCTGGGATTTGTTCACAGTTGATAGATGTAGCTGTAGTTGTTTCATTTTTAAATGTCATTTGGTGTTCTGATGTCTGAATATAACACCATCGACTTACCCATTCTTCTGTGGATGGGTATTGGGTATTTCTTGTTTCTGTTACATAAAATCAACATCCTTGTGCATGACTTTCTGTGTACATATGTAAGACTCTCTGGAGGGCATTTATAGATTTTGAATTGGCCGAGCAGAGCGTGCACATTTTCAGCTGTATTGATGCTGCTAAATCGCTCTCCAAGGTCATAGCCATTTAGACTTCTGTGTGCAGTATGGGTCTTCCTGTCTCTCTCCATCTTTGCCAACCTTTGCCTGATCAGATTTGCAATGTTTTGCCAATCTGATGGGTGTGAGTACATCTCATTTTTCCTTTGAATTTGTATTTTCCTCACTGCTGGAGACATTGTGCATCTTTCCATGGGTCTGTTACGATATCTACCTGGGCTTTCCTCTTCTAGGAACTGCTCTTCCTGTCTCTGCCCACTTTTCCTACTGGGTGGTGATGGCATCTTCCTCACGAGGAAGGGAAGAGCAGCCCCTGCCACGCAGGTGCCGGCATGGTGGCATTGGCAAGGCCTGGGTATTCCTCTCTGATCACACAGACTTCATAGTGGACAAAGCCACACTGGGATCACGATGGATTAAGACAAAAGCAAGACCCTTCCATAATTATATCTGAACATGGGCAATACACGAACATTGCCCAAGCCACAACACCAAGCATATCCCAGTGGTAGGTAGAGTTCTAAGGTGCCGCTGAGATTCCCGGCCCCAGGTGTACACGCACCGGCCCCCAGCTGTTCAACAAACACAGGCTCTGCTGCGCAGGGAGGCGACAGATGCGGTTAACCACTTCAGTACGGCGCTCACCGGCCGCGACACCTCGCCCACAGCCGGCACTCACAGTCCCACGGTGGTCTGTGCTGTGCGTTGACGACGAGTCCGTTTTGCTCTTGTGTGATGGATGAGGAAAGCTTGAAAGCACTGAAAGCTTATTTTACTTTATAGGCAGCTTTACTTGTCATGTAAATCAGAATAGGTAACATATACATGTATGTTTTCATTATGTTATTTTTAAATGTTTACAATTTTATTTTGATAAATGAAAAATTAGAAAAGTCAATTCAAAATTATAGACTAAAGTCGATGCTCAGCTGTGCACCTTCACATTCTGGCTGTCGGCTAAAGTCGACACTCGGTTCGTCTGTGGCTGTCGACCATAGTCGACGCTCCTACATAAGTGGTTAAGTTCCCAAATCAGTTGGCCTTAAGACAGGGAGATTACCCAGTTTGGCCCGACCTAATCCCACCAGCCCTTTAAAAGCAGTTTTTTTCTACTTGGTCACAGAAGAGGAAGCTAGAGGGACACGCTGTGGCCGGCGTGGAAGAAAGCAAACTCCACGCTGGGGCGGTGGCCGCGTGGCAACCCCTGGGCGCCACTAGAGGGCGACAGTGGTTCCCCGCTGACAGCTAGAAGCAAAACGGGCCCCTCAGTCCTATAGCTGCAAAGAAACGAATTCAGCCAACAGCCAGTGTGCTTAGAAGAGGACCCCAGGCCCCGGGAAGAACTGTGGAGGGACCACGAGAGAGAATGCAGCCAGGCCACACCCAGGCTTCTGACCTGTGTTATCTTCGGAAACTGGGAGCTAGTACATTTGTTGCTTGTGGTAATTTGTTACAAAGCAACAGAAGACGGCACAGCCTTCTCCCAGACAGCGGGAGTCGCTTCTTCGCCACGGACAGCGTTCGCGACAGCGTTCGCCTCAGCCTGGTCCTCCCTCCTCCTCCGTAAGATTGATGAAGGTGCCTCGTCACAGCGTGGCCCCTGGCTCCCGACAGCACGCAACCCAGAGCAAAGCCCTGACCCCTTAAACCTTCCCCCAGGCCACCTAGCGCCAGCCCACGTCCCAGACCAAGTCGTCTCTGACCCCCTTGCTGGGGCGCCCCACGCCTCCCCACGCCGCGTGCTCTTCCTTGCTGCGGCACGTGATGAGCCTGACTTGTTCAGCGACAGGTGTGTTCCTGACAGGCGTGTCTTGGCTGGGGGGTGCCGACACCCTGGAAAGGGCGAGGGACAACTGATCGGGAGGCTTGAGCCTCACAGCTGGTGTGGGCACGTGCAGGCCATGTTACACGGCTGACCCACCTGCTTTTGGGGATCTTGTTTTTTTGTTGACAGAATGAGAACATGGGCTAGAGGACACCTGGGGCCGCTGCGGGGAGCTGTGGAAAGACCTGAGCAGGTGTCATCTCCCTCTGCCCTCACTAGCCATGGGGCTTCCCGAGCCTCAGTTCCTCTGTCTCTAAATTGGGGCCAACCGACCCAATAGTTACTACTGTGTTTCCCCGAAAAGATCAGGGGAAAGGATCTTATATTTATTTTTCCTCAAGAAGACACCCTAGGGCTTGTTTTCAGGGGATGTGGTATTTGTTTTAAGTACAGTACAACAATCTACATTTATTTAAACAGTTAAGTCGTTGTCTTCTGGAACATCATCATAACTCTCCAAACCCCAAATTCCATCCTGAATTTCTTGCAACTCTATTTCCTTTAGAATCACTGGCCCCAATCTCTCATGTGGAGCAATAGAGCTCTCGTGGGGCAGATGAGAAGGGCTGCTCGTCTTTTACTGCCCTGAGATGACAAGCAGTGTTGTGCAGACACGCTGCGTAGCCACGCCCGTCACTAGGGCTTATTTTCGGGGTGGGGCTTCTATTGCGCAAATGCTTAGAAATCCTGCTAGGGCTTGTTTTATGGGGAGGTCTTATTTTTTGGGAAACACGATATTATATATTACTACATGATAGTAAAAGGAAATTTCTTAAATTACACAGATGGTCCCAATATCTATATATACAACTTAGAGGCACACAAAATTTATAGCATTAAAAAATACTTGGACCATAGAGTGTGCTGATGTTACCTAATGCTGGTTTTGACCACCCTAAAGGCGTCAAGTGTTCAGAATGCTCACACCAGGTGAGATCCATCAGGATGAGATACAGGTGGCTGGCGTGTGTGGCTCCCACCTAAAAGTGAAGACACCTGTTCCCATCAGCACACTCTAGAAGATTCCCAGTGAATGTTTCTTCTCTCTCCCTTCCTCCTCCAGCCAGGATCCCAGCGCTTGTGTGTTATGACTATTCGCCATACCACTTGCCGCCGTGTGCTAAAGTGACTGTTCAATTTCACATCACCAACTTCACTCATGTGCGCACATACAGAGTCAAAATCCTTGGTAATCCATTATTTTGACACCAGTTTCACGAGCACCCCCTGCGTGCCTTCCGTCTCACGCTGGGGCTGCAGCGGGGAGTGAGGGCAAGTGCACAGCGACAGAGGGGCCAAGTGAGTGCAGGATAAATGACAGCGCACCACATTGT
>VSMD01003607.1:0-30355 GCA_008750895.1 Mirza zaza
GGAGAGGAGAGGAGAGGAGAGGGGAAGAGAGGAGAGGAGAGGAGGGGAGGGGAAGGGAGGGGAGGGGAGGGGAGGGGAGGGGAGGGGAGGGGAGAGGAGAGGAGAGGAGAGGAGAGGAGAGGAGAGGAGAGGAGAGGAGAGGAGAGGAGAGGAAAGGAAAGGAAAGGAAAGGAAAGGAAAGGAAAGGAAAGGAAAGGAAAGGAAAGGAAAGGAAAGGAAAGGAAAGGAAAGGAAAGGAAAGGAAAGGAAATCTCGGGCTTTATCCCTGACCTGCTGAATCAGAAGCTAAATTTAAAGATCTGTAGTTTCCTGTGAAAGTATGAGAAGAGTGTCTTACAAGCTTCCCCCTCCCCAGGATTTAGCCATAAGGGTATTTTATACTCCTCAGCTCTGGGATATTTTAATCAACAGAGAGTCCAAGGTTGGGGAGACCCAGGTGAACACTAATGGGCCAGGCTAAAACTGGGAAAGAAGCCAAGTGAGACATTCCCAGGATGGTATGGCAGAGGATGAGGCCGCATTCCCAGACCTTGCATGGTCTGGCCCACTGCTACTGAAGCCCAAGAATAGGCACTTGAGAGGTAAATTTTCATGACTTCGTGTTTGGCAATGAATTTTTAGTTATGCCACAAAAAGCATGAGCATCAAATGAAAAAATGGATAAATTGGACTTGACCAAAATTAAAAACTTTTGTTTTTCTAAAGGACACCATCAGAAGGTGAAAAGACAATAAACAGAATGGAAGAAAATCTTTGCAAATGGTCTATCTGATATGTGACTTGTATCTAGAATATATAAAGAACTTTTACAACTCAATAATAAAAAGACAAATAACTCAATTTAAAAATGGGCGAAGGATTTGATTATACATTTCTCCAAGGAAGACACACAAATGTGTGTCACATAAAGAGATGCTATCATTAATGATCAGGAGAATATAAATCAAAAACCACACCCACTTGGATGGCTATAGTCAAAAAGTCAGTTAATAACAAGTACTGGCAAGGATGTAGGGAAATTAGAGGTTTTATGCATTGCTAATTGGATTGTAAAGTTATGCAGCTGCCTTGCTAAATAATTTGGTAGTTCCTCAAAATGTTAAACATAGAATTATCATAGGACCAGCAATTCTACTCCTAGTTATATACCCAAGTGAAATTTGTACATGAATGTTCATAGCAGTATTATTCATAATAGCCAAAGGGTGGAAGCAACCCAAATGTCCATCAACTGATGAATGGATAAACAAATGGGATATATTCATACAATGGAATACTATTTGGCCAAGTAAAGGAATGGAGAACTGATATATAGCATGGATCAACCTGAAAAGTTTATGCCAAATGAAAGAAAACAGTTGCAAAAGACGGCATATTATATGATTCCATTTATATGAAACATCCAAAATAGGAAAATCTATAGAGACAGAAAGTAGATTACTGGTTACTCAGAGCTGGGATACGAGGTGTTATATAGCTAAAGGGTACAGGGTTTCTTTCTGAGGTGATGAAAATATTTGAAAATTTACTGTGGTGATGGTTACACGCAACTGTGAATATACTAAAAAACATTGAATTGTACACTTTAAATGAGTGAGTTGTATGGTATGTGATTTATATCTGAATAAAGTTGTTTTAAAAAATCAATGGCAGCCTGTAATCCTAGCACTCTGGGATGCCAAGGTGGGGGGATCATTTGAGCTCAAGAGTTCAAGAACAGTCTGAGCAAAAGCAAGATCCCATCTCTACTAAAAATAGAAAGAAATTAGTGGGAAAACTAAAAATATATAGAAAAAAATTAGCCAGGTATGGTGGCACATGCCTTTGGTCCCGGCTGCTCAGGAGTCTGAGGCAGAAGGATTGCTTGAGCCCAGGAGTTTGAGGTTGCTGTGAGCTAGGCTGACACCATGATACTCTAGCCCAGGCAACAGAGTGAGACTCTGTCTCAAGAAAAAAAATCAATGGCAAATGTAATGGTACTTCAGGAGAATTTAGTGGTCTGAATAATGCGCAAATTTGTTAGTCATAGCAAGCAATAACACACAGAAACTCTGAAATGAATTGGTCTGAGTATCTTAGTTCATTTTTGCTGCTATAAAAATACCTGAGACTGGATAATTTATAAGAACAAAAATTTATTCCTTATAGTTTTGGAGGCTGGGAAGTCCAAGATCAAGTCACTGGCAGATTCAGTGTCTGATGAGGACTGCTCTCTGTTTCCAAGATGGCACCTTTTTGCTGCATCCTCACACAGACAAGAGTCCTCATGACTTATTCATTGCCCAATAGGCTCCATCTCTTGGGGTTTAAGTTCCAACACATGAATTTTAGAGAGAACCATACATTCAAGCCATAGCACCGGGTGTGCTCTGGGAACCTGGTTAGTCATGGATACTCATGCCATCTCTCTACTCCTCTTCTGCCACCAGAAGATATATCACTTGTTTATTCACCAAACTTTCATTAAACTTCTAACTTCCTATAAATCATTTGCTTTTGGTGGTGGAACACATAGACAAATAAGACTCATGAAACTCCATGTCTAACAGGGTAGTCAGATATATAAATAATCTCCATAAGGTCCAATAACACAACTTCAGAATTTGTGAATAAGGCCAGATAAAAGTCATCCTCTGAGTGAAAACCAACATAAAATGGATGAGCTTAGCCATATATAGAAGACGCCTAACAGATGGTTTATAAATGTGCTGTTGATAGAGATACTTGGAAACATCAGAGTCAGATGCAATAAACAAAGAGCGGGCTTGTGAGGCTGCGGAGTCACGTCCCTGAGACAGGCTCTGAGTTCTCTGCAAGCCTCCCTAGTAATCATCAGGAGACCATATTCACATGAATTAGTCTGAGAACACTCTCTGTACCCCTGGCTTTGGCCTCTGATCTACAAAGGAACTTTGTCTTGTTTTCCTTTGGCTTGTCATTTCCTATCTTTTAGCTCCAATACCCAATTCTGGTCACACTTCCAACATCCCTTTTGCTGCTTGAAGTAGACTTGGCATCTTATGCAGATTTTTGCATCATTTCACCCTCAACCCAAATCTTATCTTAGCACCAACAGCTCATCCTTATCTTGCTCTGGTATCCAGTGCATATGGAGCAATGAGGAAGCACCCTCAGGAAAGGCTCCCTGGAATGTGAGTAATCTGCTCAATTGTTTTGTCTAAAACGAATGTGTCAATAGAAAGGGGATATTCTACATTGAGAGTAGAAAAAGAATGCCAAAGCTCTGTGAATCTCCAGGATGGCCAACAGGTAAGTTATCCTCATAACTCTTTGGCCCATGTGTTTTGGAACTTTTGGGAAACACGGCTCTAGAAGGGGAATCACTGTCAGGTGACAGTAGCTTTATGACACCTGCCATTTTAATCATCTGATTTCTCATGGTCTGATTCCCATGCTCACCTAATAATCACCTGGTGGTACAGCCATCTGGCCTCCCAAGTACCCACTTCTACAAGGAAAAGGATGTCCTGGCCAACTCACATGAGTAGTCCTGATTACTTGATGTTCTGTTTCTTACTATAATTTATTAAATTGGCATTTTGGCCTCTAGTAAACTACTAATTCCCTGAATCTAATTGACTTTGAGTTCAATGCTAAACTACAATGTCCCACCCTCCTAAAAGAATCCTATCACCTGTGAGGCCCTCTTGGAAAGACCCACCGGGCTCCCTTTCTGAAGTTTCTATTAAATGCAACCACCATCATTTAATGACAGATCTAGTCTAGTAGGATTATTAACTAAATGCCAGGAAGGCATAGACTAAGAATGACTTATATATTAATATCTTGGGAAGTGGGAGCTGAAAAGACTTTACAGAGAAAATATTTGAGCCTTTAAAGGGTTTTCATTTGGCTTAATGTTTTGAGAATCATTTTTCTAATTACAAAAGTAATACATGTTTAATGTTAGGAATGTGAGAAACACAGAAAAGCATAAACAGAAGAAAATTTAAAAGATGATTAAAATTTAGGCAGCTGAAGAAATCAGGAAGTAGCTTCTACAAGGCATTCTTCCCTGATGTGTTGTAGTCAATTTCTCTGATATTGGCTACACACAATCACCCAAGCCCAGACCAAAAACTCACTGATATATCAGAGTGGGCTGAATTCAAATAGAGGCAAAAATTCAAGCTTTGGCTTTTAGGGGATTCACTTCTGAGCTCAGACCTTTTATCTCAATTTTTCTCAAATAGTAGTCCATAGACCCACCTGCATCAGAACCACTTGGGGCAATTTGTTTGAAAATGCAGACTCCTGGGCCCCACTGAAAGTGTACTGAATGAGAATTTCTGAGGGTGGGACCAATAACCTACATTTTAATACATTCCTTCAATGATTCTTATGCACACTAGAGTTTGGAAACCACTTTGATAAAAGATTTTTGGGGTGGTGAAAATGATGGTTTGGTGATATGAATATGGGTACTTTAAAACATATCTGAATAAATTGGAACTGTTGTGCATTGCTGGTGAGAATGTAAAATGGCGCAGCTTCTGTGGAAAATGGTATGAAGGTTCCTCAAAAAAAGTAAACATAATATTACTGTGTGATCCAGCAATCCCACTTCTGGGCATATGCCCCATTATTTACAATAGCCAAAACGTAGAAGTGACCAGAGTGTCCATTAGCAGATGAACAGATAAAGAAAATGTGGTAGGTACAATGGAATATTATTCAGCCTTAAAAAGGAAGGAAATTTTGACACATGCTACAATTATCTTGAAGACATTCAAAACAGAAACAATCTTGAAGACATCATGCTAAGTGAAATTAGCCAGACATGAAAGGACAAATGATGTATGATTCCACTCATATGAGGTACCTAGAGTTTGACTGAATTTGACTAAATTCATAGAGACAAAAAGTGAAATGGTGGTTGCTAGGGGCTGGAAGCAGCAGGGAATTGGGATTTAGTGTTTAATGGGTATGGAGTTTCAGTTGGGGAATATGACAAAGTTCTGGAAATGAATGGCAATGATAGCGACCATTGCACAACAATGTGAATGCATTTAATGCCATAAAACTATACACTTAAAGATAGCTAAAATGATACATTTTATGTTATATATATTTCACCCCAATTCAAACACACACACACACATACACGCACACACTCTCACACACACACACACACACACACACACACATGCCTGAGACCAGCAATACCTTTGCTTTGTCTGAAGTGGAAATCAAAAAGGGAGTGACCACAGAAGTGTGGGCCAAGTTCAAGCCCAAATGCAGAAGGTTAAAACCACCTCACAAAATATCTTGCCTCCAGCCTTACTAGAAGACAAGGGATTCCAGTTTGCTTTAAATTGTGATTTAAAGTGTTCATTTGAGGCTGCAAATCTAGATTTGGTTAGTGAAAAGTTGTAAATGTCCCCGATTGGCCCAGCATGATCAGGAATTAAAGCCCCTGAGCTCAAAGCAGAAACAAAAGCCAGCAAAAAAAATAGTCTCTTTCCCTAGTATTGAAAACCTCAGTTAACAGTTATATAAGGCTGTAAATACTTATGTCTTTTACTCAAAAGCCCTAGATTTAGAAAGCCAATGCTGTTCTCAGGGCAGCATTGGTTGCTGCCAATCCGTATTTTCCCTCTTCTTTACTGTTGGGAAACTGACCAATTTTACTACATAAAAGGGGCAAATTCAAGTGGTTTGCAAGCTATTTAGAGTAAATTTTTGACAAGTGTAGGTTGCTTTACCAAAAAGCTTGGGAAGGCTGGAGGCAGAGTCATTGGAGAAATTTCTAAACTCAATAAACTATAATACAATCTCTAAATAAATTCGAATTATGGATTTCTAAAACTTGAAATTTTTTCAAATGTAAGAAGTTAGTAAGTGACAAGATCATAGCAGACCTCCTTTAATGAAGTGATCTATTTTGTTTATAGGATATCCTCTTATTTTCAGATCTAAGTATCCCTCCAAATTTGTGGAACCGTATTCCCCTTTCACCTCCCAGCCCTGGGCAGACCAAACTTCTGAGGGTCATATAACAAGACTCTGTCTGACATGGGAAAATGCTCTCACTATATTGTTAACTGAAATAAATGAATGCAAAATAGAAACAAACTATACAGTATGTGACAGTTATTATTTTTAATTTTTTTAACTACTTCGGTACCAGCGTCAACTATAGTTGATAGCCACAGATGAACGCTCACAGAGACTTTAGCCGACAGCTGTGATATGACTTTTCCAATTTTTCATTTATCAAAGTAAAATTGTGAACATTTAAACATAACGTAATGAAAACATATATGTATACGTTACCTATTCTGATTTACATTACAAGTAAAGCTGCCTGTAAAGTAAAAGAAGCTTTCAGTGCTTTCAAGCTTTCCTCATCACACAAGAGCAAAACGGATTCATCGTCAATGCACAGCACAAACTATTGTGCGGACTATGAGTGCCGGCTGTGGGCAAGGTTTCATGGCCGGTGAGCTCAATACCAAAGTGGTTAAGAGACAGGGTCTTGCTATAGTGCCCAGGCTGGAGTGCAGTGGCTAGTCACAGGCACCACTGTAGCACACTACACCCTCGAACTCCTGTGCTCAAGTGATCCTACCACCTCAGCCTCCTGAGTAACTGGGATTACAGGCATGTACCACAATGTCTGGCTTTTTAAAAAACATTTTTATAATTTTTTTAAAAATGTCTGGCCAGGTGCAGTGGCTCATGTTTATAATCCTAGCACTTTGGGAGGCTGAGGCAGGAGGCTTGAGGACAGGAGTTCAAGACCAATCTGAGCAAAAGCGAGATCCCGTCTCTACAAAAAATAGAAAAATTAGCCGGGTGCAGTGGTACACCTGTCATCCCCCAGCTACTTGGGAGGCTGAGGCAGGAGGATCGCTTTTGAACCCAGGAGTTTGAGCTTGCAGTGAGCTAGGCTGACACCACTGCACTCTAGCCCAGATGACAGAGTGAGACTGTCTCAAAAACAAAAATGTATTATATTAACATATACACTAAAAAATGAACAGAAAAAAATGCATCAAAATTTTAACAGTGATTATCTCTTGGTTTTAGGCCTGTTTATGAGGCTTGTTTATGCGCATGTGTGAATTTGATTTTTTTCTGTAATTCTCAAATGTTCTATAATAGGTATATAATTATTTTATAACTAAATAAAAACAAATACATGTTATTAACAAAAAAAGACATGTTTGTCTGGGAATCTATTTTCCTTGGAGTCGATGTCTTTTATTATAATACTTGCCCACCCTTTACATTCAATCACTTTTGTTCCTGTCTTCCCTGTGGATTATCATCCTGACCTTTGGACAGCTGTCCTACCTTCCATCTCTTGCCTGCTGCCCTGCTTTCTGACCTGTGGGTCTCTGTACAGGTCTTAACTGCCGTCAGGTTTCTGAGCTTCTGCCCATTTGGCCACACACTTACTTGGCCCCTAAGTGCAGTTTTTATGATCGTCCCCATTCAGGCTTCACTGTCTGTGGCCCCTGTTGCTGCCGAACATGAGTGCGTGAACCGAAGAACAGGATTGTTTTCTTTCTTTCACAAATAAGTCCTTGTATCATCAGTGTATTAGTTTGCAAGGATGGCTATAACAAAACACCACACACTGGGGGGCTTAAACTATAGGTATCTATTTTCTCACAGTTATGGAGGCTGCAAGTCCAAGATCAAAGTATCAACAGGGTTGATTTTTCCTGAGGCCTCTCTCCTTGGTTTGCAGACAGCCACCTTCTTGCTGTGTCCTCACATGGCCTTTCTTCTGTGTGTGCACATCCCTGGTGGCTCTTCCTCTTCTTTCAAGCACACAGTCCTGTTGGATTAAAGCCCACCTGAATGGCCTCATTTTAACTTGTTGCTCTTTAAAGGCCCTATCTCCAAGTACAGTTACATTCTGAGGTACTGGGGGTTAGGGCTTCAACATATGAATTTCAGTAGGGACACGATTCAGCTCATAACAGTCAGGGCTTTGTGAACAAAACTCATTCTAGGTAGTTTTTGCAGAAATGGGATTTAGGAAAGGATACTAAATAGCTCACAGAATTTCCTAGAGGACCAGAGAATCTAGCACGGAGGCTCTGCAGCTCAAACAATATCCAAACACATCTGAAGACAGCTTCTGTGGAGACTCTATGGCTGCTTCCACCAAGCCCAGGAGATTCCTGCTAAGAGTGAATGCCACTGAGCCATAGATTCCACGTGGTGCCTGCTTCCTAATGTCACTGACTTCTGAACAGAAGCTTCACTTTTATTGCTATGTCTGGTCACTGGAAGCCTAAATCAAAGATTTGTGCCTTGACTGCAAGGCAAGTTGGGAAAATGGATCATTGTGTTCTTCCTCGGGGGAATGAGAATCAGAGAGTCAGGAGATGGGAAATACCCAAATATAGGAAGGTGCTTGGCAGCCAAAAGCAAAAAAGAAAAAGAAGAAATTTAAGAATATAGAGTTACGCTCTGTTGCCCGGGCTAGAGTGCCATGATGTCAGCTTAGTTCACAGCAACCTCAAACTCCTGGGCTCAAGCAATCCTCCTGCCTCAGGCTTCCAAGTAGCTGGGACTACAGGCATGCACCACCATGCCCGGCTAATTTTTTCTATGTATATTAGTTGGCCAATTAATTTCTTTCTATTTTTAGTAGAGACGGGGTCTCGGTCTTGCTCAGGTTGATTTTGAACTCCTGACCTCGAGCAATCTTCCCACCTCAGCCTCCCAGAGTGCTAGAGTTACAGGCGTGAGCCACCGCGCCCGTCCCAAAAAACTTCTCAAATTTTTTTTCTCTTCAATGAAGACCTTCCTGTGACCTTATTTATGAAGCTATTCCAGCCAATGGAACTAGCTGCTATTATAGTCACTTACATTTAAATGATTATGAGGCCGGGCGCGGTGGCTCAAGCCTGTAATCCTAGCTCTCTGGGAGGCCGAGGTGGGCGGATCCTTTGAGCTCAGGAGTTCGAGACCAGCCTGAGCAAGAGCAAGACCCCATCTCTACTATAAATAGAAATAAATTAATTGGCCAACTAAAATATATACAGAAAAAATTAGCCGGGCATGGTGGCACATGCCTGTAGTCCCAGCTACTTGGGAGGCTGAGGCAGCAGGATTGCTTGAGCCCAGGAGTTTGAGGTTGCTGTGAGCTAGGCTGATGCCACGGCACTCACTCTAGCCTGGGCAATAAAGTGAGACTCTGTCAAAAAAAAAAATAAATAAATAAATGATTATGAATATTTGTGGTTATTAATATTTTATTGAATCTTTTAACATTTTGTCCAATAACTGATACATAAATGTCATGTTTGTATTAACCAGAGGATATCATTTAAAATCTTCTCTTCACATCTTCCAATGTCAACAGAGGGTTTACTATTGCTCTTTTGTTCTTGAAGAGGTTACCAAGGGACTCAAGAAGGCTAAACATCTTTCCCAGAAGGTTTGCCCCTCTGTCAGAGTCTGGGTCAAGCTCTGGGACTGGAGCTCCACAAGTGCATCCCTATCCTCACTTCCAAGCCCCTGGTTAACTGATCCATGTTAAAACAATATCTGGGCTTGTCTAATGTTCATTTGTAAGACTCCTAACTCCTATATTCACCTGCTAAATAGGAAAAACCTATCAGGTACCATGCTTTATAGTAGGTACTGTGCATGAATTTGAGAAAGCTGCTCTTGTCTGTGTGTTTGGAAATCCTAATTTCATGATAAATCTTGAATATTTAATCTGGCTTTTTTTCTGGCCTGTGGTGGGCTGAATAATGTCCTCCCAAAGATATCCAACCCTTACCCCTGGAACCTATAAATATGTCACATTCCGTGGCAAAAGGGACTTTGCAGATGTGGTTAAGGTTATGAACTTTAAGATGGGGCACTTATTCTGGATTACCTAAGTGGGCCCAATCTAATCACATGAGCCCTTAAGAGCAGAGAGCTTTGTCTGGCTAGAAGCCGAGTAAGGATGTGGCAGAGGTCAGAGAGATTTGAAGCGTAAGATAGACTCAACATGCCGCTGCTAGAGGGAGCCACACGGAAAGTATGAGAAAGAATGCAGGCAATGTCTAGGAACAAACACTAGCCCTTGACTGACATCCAGCAAGGACATGGGGATCTTAGTCCTACAATTACAAGGAACTATTACAAATTTGGCCAACAATCTGAATGAGCTTGGAAGCAGATTCTTTCCCAGAACTTCCAGAAAGGCCCTACTAAAACATCGATTTTGGCATTGTGAGACCCCAAGCAGAGGACTCAGTTGAGCCATGTTGTACCTGGACCTTTGACCCACACAGCTGTGAACTAATAAATGGGTACTAATAGCTGTGAACTAATAAATTAAACCACTAAATTTGTGGTATTCTGTTACCGCTGCAATAGAAACTAACTTGTGGCCTACAATCAAAATCTACCCTTGAGAAGTAAGGCCGATTTTAAAGCTTAATTATTAGATTAAAAATAGAGCTGTTGGCCGGGCATGGTGGCTCACGCCTATAATCCTAGCACTCTGGGAGGCCAAGGTGGGAGGATCGCTCAAGGTCAGGAGTTCACCACCAGACTGAGCAAGAGTAAGACCCCTGTCTCTACTAAAAAATAGAAAGAAATTAGCTAAACAACTAAAAATATATAGAAAAAATTAGCTGGGCATGGTGGCGCATGCCTGAAGTCCCAGCTACTCGGGAGGCTGAGGCAGGAGGATCGCTTGAGCCTAGGAGTTTGAGGTTGCTGTGAGCTAGGCTGACACCATGGCACTTTAGCTTGGACAACAGAGTGAGACTGTGTCTCCAAGAAATAAATAAATAAAGCTGTCTATAACCCAGAAATATTTATATATGAATTATTATATCATTATAATTAATTCAGAAAAGTCCAGAACAAAACAATTACTGCATTACTATAAACCACTTAAAATGGGGCTCAATACCATATAAATTCCCTACTTCCTTCTAGGATCATTCTTTTAGAGGATTGTGGATGTTTTGCATTTAATATTTACCATAATTAAAACAGGAAAGGGGACAGATAGTCTTTTAAAAGTTAAAAGATAGTCTAATTCAAGGACTCTATATATTGTCATCTTTGTATGTGAAAGGGATGATAATATGTAAAGCTACTTTAAAATGATACTGATAAGAAGAAGCTTGGAGACCAGTGGCAAGGGTAGGTGGAGCAGTTAACTTTCCCCTCCCTTGCATCTCGGACTGCCGGTGGGCTCTCCAGAGGGTGGAGAGAACTGCGGACACCAGCCCAGAGACGGCCACCGCCAGTGAGCGGTAAGCCAGTAGCGGACGCAGCACCAGGCTCCCAACTCGCTCTGGGCACCTCCGTGTGCACAGACCCGAGCCGCGTGGCAGGCACCATATTGCTCCATTCTCCCCTTCCCTGTCCCTATCCGCGGCTGCAGAGAGAGACAATATAGCCACCAGCCCGAGGCATCGCCAGGGAACGGGACCTTCCCTTTTGGGGCCCTTCAGCTGACTGAGGGGTACTCAGACTGTGAGCTCCCTACCCGCCAGCCCTCCCAGGTGCTGCTGGCCCAGTGACTCCAGGAGAACGGGGCAGACCCTGAGTCTGAGAGACATCAACCCAGCTTGGGCTCCCCATGGGTGAATTGGGACTGGCACTCCTCTCCCTGGTGGGGTCAGGGATTGAATTCTGGGGCCCAGAGGTCAGACCTGCAGACCAGATCCCGTGCACCCAGGTCTCACATTGCCTGGGACACAGAATGGATATACATGAACAGCCTACTGAGGTGTGTGTCCCTTTAAGGGCAGATCAGTGTGCTTGAGGGCAACCCTCCTCCCAAGGTGGGGCCGTGTGCCCAGCTCAGACAGCAACCCTGCACAGGGAACTTCCCAGCCTGCATTGCAGCCAGGGGAGACATAGTGGCATGAGGTCTGGCCTGCTGGCAGAGGCCCAGGAGTAGCTGTGGAGTTGGGGAGGGTGGAAAGGAGCGAGGCCTGCTACAGACTGTGGGTCTCAGACCCCACCCCAACACGCAGACTTTATGACTGAGCGGGGCCATACCAGCCCCTTCCTGACAGCTTTGCCTGGAAGCAGAGAACAGAACTTTGACGCCTGCTAACGGTATTGGTGGTGCCTGAGGGCAGGCTTACCCAACCCAGCTCTGCTCAGACTCACTCTCAGACCAGCCCTCACTGAGGTGGAGAATAAGGACACACCTGGAAGTCCCAGGGCCCCACCGACCACCTGAGGCACTAGAGTGCATCTCCAGAGGAACAAGAGCTGGTCACAGGTCACAAAAACAACAGCATAGCCTGCTCCTCCAGGCAAGTGCCACCTACTGACAGGGAGGACATTCTGCATACTCTTGTCATGGCACCTACAGACTCATCATACAGGGTGTGGTCGAATCTCACCCACAAACACCACATATCAGCTCAGAGACTAAACAGGATGTGTCAATACCCAAACGAAAACCTAAAGGTAAGAAGCAACAACTGATCCAGATGGGAAGAAATTGGCGAAGGAACTCTGGAAATATGAACACTCAAACGGAAAGCACACTCCCAAAGAGGAACACCAGCCCTTTAGAAATGGGCACCAACCAAAATAAGACAATTAAAATGACAGAAGAATAATTGCGAGTGTGGATCATAAGAAAATTCAATGAGTTGCAAGAAAAACTGGATAATCAACACAAAGAAAATGCAAAAAGACTCCAGGACCTGGAACAAAAATTCACTAAAGAAATTGAAACAATGAAGAAAAATCTAACCGAACTCCTGGAAATAAAGAATCAATTCAGGGAACTACAAAACACAGTGGAAAGCCTCAAGAACAGGATAGACCAAACAGAAGAAAGAATATCAGAGATTGAAGATAACACCTTCCAATTAAATAAATCAGTCAAAGAGATAGAGCAGAGAAACAAGAGAAAAGAGCAAAGCCTACAAGAGATGTGGGATTATGTGAAGAAACCTAATGTGAGGGTTATAGGGTTACCTGAAGGGGAAGAAGAAAACACTCAAGGGGTGGATAAGTTATTCAAAGATATAATACAGGAAAATTTCCCAGGCCTTAGTAAAAATCTCGATATACAAGTTCAAGAAGCTCAGAGGACCCCTGGGAGATTCAATGCAAACAGGAAGACATCACAATATGCAGTCATCAGACTGATCAAAATATCAACTAAAGAGGCCCTTCTATGAGCTGTAAGGCGAAAGAAGCAAGTTACATACAAAGGAAAGCCAATCCAAATAACGCCAGACTTCTCTACTGAAACTCTACAAGCAAGGAGAGACTGGGGCCCCATTCTTACCCTTCTGAAACAGAATAATGCCTAGCCTAGAATCTTATTCCCTGTAAAACTAGGTTTTGTATACGAAGGAGAAACCAAGACATTCTCAGATAAGCAAAGACTGAGGGAATTCACCAAGGCAAGACCAGCCCTTCAAGAAGTACTCAAAATAGCGTTACCCACAGATCAGCACAATAAACACTCATGAATGTAAATCTACTGGATGCTAAAGATCAAAGCCCAGATACCACAATGATTCAAGAGAGAAAACAAAGCAACAAAGTTCAACCTAACATAATGAACAGAAATCTGCCCCACCTATCAGTTATCTCTATAAATGTAAATGGCTTGAACTCCCCACTCAAGAGACATAGGCTGGCCAAACGGATAAGAAAACACAAGCCAAGTATCTGCTGCCTTCAGGAAATACATCTAACCTGCAAGGATGCAGTTAGACTAAAGGTAAAGGGGTGGAGAACAATATTTCAAGCAAACAGAAGCCAAAAGAAAGCTGGCGTAGCAGTGCTGATTACAGATAACTTAGTTTTTAAATCAACAAAAATAATAAAAGACAAAGAAGGTCACTATATAGTGGCAAAGGGTACAGTTCAACAAGAAGACATAAAAATTCTAAATATATATGCACCCAACCTTGGTGCACCCAGATTCATTAAGCAAACTCTACTTAATCTAAACAAATGGATAAACGACAACACCATAATAGCCGGAGACTTTGACACCCCACTGACAGCACAGGACAGATCCTCCAAACAAAAAATCAACAAAGAAATAATGGACTTAAGCGGAACTCTAGAACAAATGGGCCTAACTGACATTTACAGGACATTCTACCCCAAAACCACTGAATATATGTTCTTCTCATCAGCTCATGGGTCATTTTCTAAGATTGACCACATCCTAGGACACAAAGCATGTCCCAAACAATTTTAAAAAATAGAAATTATACCATGTATCTTTTCAGATCACAATGGAATAAAAGTAGAAATCAACCATAACAGGAACTCTCATTTGTACACAAAGTCATGGAAACTGAACAAACTTCTGCTGAATGATCACTTCATAAATGAGGAAATCAAGATGGAAATCAACAGATTCTTTGAACTAAATGACAAAGAAGACACAAGTTATCAAAACCTGTGGGACACAGCTAAAGCAGTCCTGAGAGGAAAATTTATTTCCATAAATGCCTATATCCAAAAGTCGAAAAGATCAGAAATAGACAACCTAATGAATCGTCCCAAAGAGCTGGAAGAAGAACAGACGAACCCCAAACCCAGCAGAAGAAGTGAAATCATTAATATCAAATCAGAACTAAACTAAATTGACAACAGGGAAACCATACAAAAGATTAACAAAACAAAAAGTTGGTTCTATGTTGAATAGGAGGGGAGAAAGTGGGTATCCTTGTCTAGTTCCGGTTTGAAGCGGGAATGATTTCAATTTTTCCCCATTTAGAATGATGTTAGCCATTGGTTTGTCATAGATGGATTTGATAAATTTAAGGTATGGGCCGTCTATGCCTATTTTGTTAAGGGTTTTTATCATAAAGGTATGTTGGACTTTATCAAATGCTTTTTCTGCATCACTTGACAGAATCATATGGTCTTTGTTCTTGGCTTTATTTGTAAAGTGGATTACATTTATAGACTTGCATATGTTGAACCAGCCTTGCATGCCAGGAATAAACCTCACTTGGTCATGGTGGATTATTATTTTTTTGATGTGCTACTGAATTCTATTTGCTAAAATTTTGTTTAGGATTTTTGCATCTATATTCATGAGGGATATTGGTCTATAATTTTCTTTTTTTGTTGTATCCTTTCCTGGCTTTGGTATCAAGGTGATATTGGCTTTGTAGAATGAGTTAGGAAGGGTACCATCCTTCTCAATGGTGTGGAATAGTTTCTGTAGTATAGGTACAAGTTCATCCTTGAATGTTTGGTAGAACTCCAGGGTGTAGCCATCTGGCCCAGGACTTTTCCATTTGGGGAGGTTTTTAATTACTGCTTCAATTTCTCAGCTTGTGATTGGTCTGTTCAGGAACTCATTTTCCTCCTGGGTGAACTTAGGGAGGTTGTGTGATTCCAGGAATCTGTCCATTTCGTCTTCATTCTGTAGTTTTTGGGCATATAGATTTCTATCGTAGTCAAACATAATGTTTTGTACTCGAAGTCTTAGCTATAGCAATCAGGCATGAGAGAGGTATTAAGGGCATCCAAGTTAGGTCAGAAGAGATCAAACTCTCACTCTTTGCCGATGATATGATATTATATCTAGAAAACCCCATGGACTCATCCAAGAAACTCCTAGATCTGATAAATGAATTCGGTAAAGTTTCAGAGTACAAAATCAATATACACAAATCAGAAGCATTCATATATGCCAAAAACCATCAAGCAGAAACTCAAATCAAAAACGCAATACCCTTTACTATAGCTCCAAAGAAAATTAAATATCTAGGAGTATATCTAATGAGAGATACGAAAGATTTATACAAGGAGAACTATGAAACACTAAAAAAAGAAATTGCAGATTATTTAAACAGATGGAAAAATCTACCATGCTCATGGCTAGGAAGAATCAATACTGTTAAAATGTCAATATTACCTAAGGTGATCTACAGAATCAATGCAATTCCCATCAAAATACCACCAGCATTCTTTACAGATCTAGAAAAAATCCTTTGCTTTATATGGAACCAGAGAAAACCACGCATAGCCAAAGCAATCTTAAGTAAGAAAAACAAACCGGCAGGGATCAGTCTTCCTGACTTTAAGCTGTACTATATGGCAATAATAGTAAAATCTGCCTGGTACTGGCACAAGAACAGAAGCATCAATATCTGGAATAGATCTGAGACTCCAGAGATCAAACCATTTGTATATGGTAACCTAATCTTTGATAAAGCAGACAAAAATATACTATGGGGAAAAGAATCTCTCTTCAATAAATGGTGCTGGGAAAACTGGTTAGCAATATGCAGAAGAGCAAATCAGGACCCCAACCTCTCACCCTTCACAAAAATTCACTCAAGATGGATAACGGACCTAAACCTAAGACACGAAACTTTAAGAATTCTAGAAGAAGATGTTGGGAAAACCCTATCAGATAATGGTCTAGGCAAAGAATTTATGAGGAAGACCCCCAAGGCAATCACCGCCACAGCTAAAATAAACAAATGGGATCTGATCATATTAAAAAGTTTCTGCACTGCCAAGGAAACAATCATTAGAGCAAATAGACAACCCACAGAATGGGAGAAAATATTTGCTCTCTACACTTCCGATAAAGGACTAATAACAAGAATCTATCTAGAACTTAAAAGAATAAATAAGAAAAAAATCAAACAACCCCATCAAGAAATGGGCAATGGAAATGAACAGAAACTTCTCCAAAGAAGACAGAATAATGGCCTGCAAACATATAAAAAATGTTCAACATCTCTAATCATTAAAGAAATGCAAATCAAAACCACAATGAGATACCACCTAACCCCAGTGAGAATGGCCTGTATCAAGAAATCCCAAAACAACAAATGCTGGCGAGGATGCAGAGAGACAGGAACACTCTTACACTGCTGGTGGGACTGCAAATTAGCGCAACCTTTGTGGAAAAGAATTTGGAGATACCTCAAACAACTAAAAATAGAAATACCATTTGACCCAGCAATAGCATTGTTGGGCATCTATCCAAAAGAAGGCAAGTTACTCTATTATAAAGACATCTGCACCCGAATGTTTATAGCAGCACAATTCACTATTGCACGGACATGGAAACTACCCAAGTGCCTGTCAATTCATGAATGGATAACTAAAATGTGGCATATACTCACAATGGAATATTACTCAATCCTAAGAAACGATAGTGAACTAGCACCGTTTATGCTATCGTGGATTAAGCTTAAGCCTGTAATACAAAGCGAGACGACACAAGACCTGGAAAATGGGCTACACATCTACTCGCCATCAAATTGGTACTGACAGCCTAAAACTATGGTGTTCAAATAATTGTAGTGTTCAATAGGGATCTGAGGGGGGGAGTCCCACATCTTAAGGATGTAATGAGCATTGTAGGCGGAAAAGGATTACGTCTATCCCTTTTTAGGGAGAAGCAAAGAAACACACTGTAACCAAAATGTCTAAAAAAAAAAAATTTTGTTAATGGGAGGTGAACAGGTGGAAGGGGGGAGAAGGGGAAGGGTACGTACTTTCATGGTGGGTGCAGGGCGCACCACTTGAAGTCTGGACATGCTTGAAGCTCTGGCAGAGTGGTGTGGGGAGGGGGGCAGGGGCAAGATATGTAACCCTAACAATATTTGTACCCACAGAATTTGAGAATAAATAAATAAATAAATAAATAAAGTTGTTTCTTTGAAAAAATAAACAAAATTGACACACCTTTGGATAGACTAAAGAAAAGCAGAAAAGAAAAATCTCTAATTAGCTCCATCAGGAACAATAAAGGAGAAATTACAATGGATGCCACAGAGATACAAGATATAATTCATGAATACTACAAAAACCTCTATGCACAAAAACTGGAAAATGTGGAGGAAATGGACAATTTCTTAGAAACACACAGCCTCCCTAGGCTCAACCACGAAGAAATAGAATTCCTGAACAGACCAATATCAAGTACTGAAATTGAAACACCAATAAAAAAACATCCAAAAACAAAAGTCCTGGACCAGATGGTTTCACACCCAAATTTTACCACACCTACAAGGAAGAACTGGTGCCTGTCCTGCAGAAATTATCTCACAACATCATGAAGGATGGAAACCTCTCCAACACATTTTGTGAAGTGAACATAACCCTAATACCAAAACCAGGAAAGGATGCAACAAAAAAAGAAAACTATAGACCAATATCCCTTATGAATATAAATGCAAAAATTCTCAACAAAAGCCTAGCCAATCGAATCCAGGTGTTTGTCAAGAAAATAATCCATACAACCAAGTGGGGTTCAACCCAGGGATGCAGGGATGGTTCAACATATGCAAATCTATAAATGTAATTCACCATATAAACAGAAGCAAAAACAAAGACCATATGATCCTCTCAATAAATGAAAAAAAAGCATTCAACAAAATTCACCACCCTTTTATGATAAGAACGCTCAATAAAATAGGCATAGATGGGGCTTACCTAAAAATGATACAAGCCATATATGACAAACCCACAGCCAATATCATACTGAATGGGGAAAATTGAAAGTGTTCCCACTTAGAACTGGAACACGACAAGGTTGCCCACTATCTCCACTTCTATTCAACATAGTGCTGGAAGTCCTTGCTACAGCAATCAGACAAGAAAGCAGAATTAAGGGCATCCAAATGGGAGAAGAAGAGATCAAACTCTCACTCTTTGCTGATGACATGATATTATACCTAGAAAACCCCACGGATTCAACCAAGAGACTCCTTGAAGTGATAAATGAATTTGGTAAAGTCTCAGGATACAAAATCAATACACAGAAATCAGAGGCATTCATATACGCCAATAACAGTAAAAGTGAGAACCAATCAAAGACTCAATTCCCTTTAAAATAGCAACAAAGAAAATAAAGTACCTTGGAATATATTTAACTAAGGAGGTAAAAGACCTCTACAAGGAGAACTATGAAACACTGAAGAAGGAAATAGCAGAGACGTAAACAGATGGAAGAAGATACCATGCTCATGGGGCGGCAGAATCAACATTGTTAAAATGTCTATACTACCCTAAGTGACCTACAGAGTCAATGCAATCCCTATCAAAATACCATCATCATTTTTCACAGATATAGAAAAAATAATTTTACGCTTCATATGGAACCAGAGAAGACCTCATATAGCAAAATCAATCCTAGGCAATAAAAACAAAATAGGAGGTATCAATCTACCAGACTTCAAACTATATATACCACAGGCTATAGTCATTAAAACATCTTGGGACTGGCACAAGAACAGAAAAATTGACCAGTGGAACAGAACAGAGAACCCAGATATAAAACCATCCTCATATAGCCAACTAATCTTCGACAAAGCAGACAAAAACATGCACTGGGGAAAAGAATCCTTATTCAATAAATGGTGCTGGGGAAACTGAATAGCCACATGTAGAAGACTGAAACAGGACCTATACCTTCACCTCTCACAAAAATCAACTCACGCTGGATAACAGACTTGAACCCTATGTGTGAAACTATTAGAATCCTAGAGGAAAATGTTGGAAATACTCTTCTAGACATTAGCCTAGGCAAAGAATTTATGAAGAAGACCCCAAAGGCAATCATAGCAGCAACAAAAATAAACAAACGGGACCTGATCAAATTAAAAAGCTTCTGTACAGCCAAAGAAACTGTCAAGAGAGCAAACAGACAACCCACAGAATGGGAGAAAAATTTTGCAAGCTACACATTCGATAAATGGCTGATAACTAGAATCTATTTAGAACTCAGGAAAATCAGCAAGAAAAAATCAAACAACCCCATCAAAAAATGGGCAAAGGACACGAACAGAAACTTTTCAAAAGAAGACAGAATAATGGCCAACAAACATATGAAAAAATGCTCAACATCTCTAAGTATCAGGGAAATGCAAATCAAAACCACAGTGAGATATCACTTAACTCCAGGGAGAGTAGCCTTTATCACAAAGTCCCCAAACAATAAATGCTGGCATGGATGTGGAGAGAGATGAACACTCCTACACTGCTGGTGGGACTGCAAACTAGTTCAGCCTCTGTGGAAAGCAATATGGAGATACCTCAAAGCGATACAAGTAGATCTACCATTTGATCCAGCGATTCCACTACTGGGCATGTACCCAAAAGATCAAAAGTCACTTTATGAAAAAGACACCTGCACTCGAATGTTTATAGTAGCACAATTCACAATTGCAAAGCTGTGGAAACTACCCAAGTGCCCATCAATTCATGAGTGGATTAATAAAATGTGGTATATGTATATCATGGAGTACTACTCAGCTTTAAGAAACAATGGTGATATAGCACCTCTTGTATTTTCCTGGATAGAGCTGGAACCCATTCTACTAAATGAAGTATCCCAAGAATGGAAAAACAAGCACCACATGTACTCACCAGCAAATTGGTATTAATGGATCAACACCTAAGTGGACATATAGGAATAACATTTATCGGGTGTCGGGCAGGTGGGAGGGGAGAGGAGAGGATGGGTATATACAAACACAATGAGTAAGATGTGCAATGTTTGGCGGATGGACACCCTTGAAGCTCTGATTCAAGGGGGAAGCGGGAGATGGGCAATATATATAACCTTAACACTTGTACCCCCATAATACGCTAAAATAAAAAATATATAAATAAATAAAATAAAAATAAAATGATACTGATAAGTTGTTCTGAAACACAGAGAAGTTTAAGATTCCAATCTCATTATCCAATGTGGCAGTTTTCCTATTCCCCATGCCAGCAAAGTCAGAGCCTATTGAAATGCAATTGGAGCCAGACAGAAAATAAGAAACAGAGTTTTTAAAGGTTCCCAGAAATAAGAAGCAGCCACAGTGTTGCAGGCAGCCAATTTCAGGGGTCAATACATTGACTCTGTCCATCTTTTTAAATCCCCAAATTCTGCTTCAGGTTTTGATGTGGTCAGAGAAAAAAAGCCACAAAGAAATTCCTCAGGGGCACCCTAATGATGTGCAATGTGGGCTGTGGGTGGTCCAAACCCACAGAGATGCTTCTTTGTTATTACTAATAATTGCTTATCATCATTGGTTGGTTGCCTGATGTGCATGAGATCATTTGGGGAATAAAAAGTTTTTGAACACTGACATATAGAACCATATCTTTCTGATCTGTGTTATTTTTAAGTTGTTCCTTGTATCCACATTGTGACCAAACACGTTTGCTTTGGTTTTTGAGATTTCTCAGGTAGACATTAAGAAAGATGCATTCAATTGCTTTACTTGAATGTTTTTTGAAAAATATAAATGCTCTGATATACTCTATCCCAGGGGCCACATTGGAAAAAGCATATAAAATATAATTAAAATTGATACAGTATTGTATTTATATTATCTACAACTCTGAGTATTTCCAAGGAGGGTAAGACTAGACACAAAGTTGGAACATATTAAATAGATTGTTTATTTAGAGCGTTAGGACAAAATCATATAATACAATTCCATGTGAGATGAACACAATCTTATTAAGATTATGTATACATCAACCAAATTTATAATCAGATTTCTGAATTTACTTGAAATAGTAGAGTTACTTTCATTGTTTTCATACCATATTTATAATTTTGCACTACTTTCAATCTCCGCTACTGCCTTTAGCCATTGTAATATTATTAGTAAGGAGAAGCTTCACAAACATATTGGGTTAAAAAGGAAAAATAATTATTTTTATGTGGAGAAACATGAAGATTACCTCTTTAACCAAGTAATTCAAGGTAACATCATCAATAATGAGACAAACTGTCTCCTGATATCATGCACTGAGATCACGACATTGCTTCTCTGGTGTTTCTGCCAAATATATACAATCTAAATGTGCCTGTAGTCTCAGTTACTTGGGAAGCTGATGCAGGAGGATTGTTGAGTCCAGGAGATCAAGGCTGTAGGGCACTATGATTGCGCCTGTGAATAGCCATTGCACTCCAGCCTGGGCAACATAGCCAGACCCCATCTCTAAAAAAAAATATGCACAATCTGAATCTAAGTGTGAAGAAATATACAAACCTCAATTGAGGGATATCCTACTAAACAACTGGCCTGTACTATTTTCAATGTCAATATCATGAAAAACAAAGAAAAAATGGAGAAACTGTTCCAGATTTTAAAAGTTTAGAAGATCTGAGTGTTAAATGTGGAATATGCTCCTGGGTTGGATCCTAGATCAAAGGGGAAAAAGTTGCCATAAAGAACATTATTGGGACAATTGGCAAAATTTGAGTATGAACTACATACTCAATAGATCATAGTATTGTATCACTATTACATTTTCTGAATCTGATAATTCTACTATGGTTAGGAAAGAGAATGTCCCTGTTCTTATAAAATGCACTTTGAAGTTTGAGAGGGAAAGGGCATGAAGTCTGTGACTTACTTTCAAAGGGTTTAGAAAACTAACAATAGTAACAAGAAAGGCAGTAATATGTATATGCATATATATGTGTATATATATAAATATATATATATAGAGAGAGAGAGAGAAAGCAACTGCTATAAAATGTTAACAACTGGTAAATCTAGGTGAAAGATATACCTCAGATCTTTGTATCATTTTTTTCTAAATGAAATTCATTTGTAAATTTAAATTATTTCAAAGTAAACAATTAAAATGAAATAAAGCTAAACCTAAAAAAATTGCAATTTTGAGATGCCAACTCTACATCTTACCCAAAAGTAGGTAAATGTTAATTCAATTCAATTAAACTGTATAAGCTTTTTCGTTAAATTTGTTCATAAATATTTCATCCCAAGTTAATGTTGATTCCTTATCAATGTCCTCCTTATTTTCTCACCAACAATAGTATGCAAGGGGATATTGCTAGAAGGAAAGACCATGTTGAGCTGAACTATTGACCTTCTGAAAGATTGGTACTTCTTCAAAGCAACCCAGGGGAATGAAGCAAGCAGACAGGATTACAAGCTGTTTATACGCCGATTTCAGTGTCGCTCTTAAGCGGGTCTGACCTAGAAACACAATGCATTTATAGAGACTTACACCTGCCAACTCCCCAGAAATTACCTTATGCCAAACTTTTCATTAAGAAATTTGAGTAACTCAACATTCTTTTCCCCCTATTGTTATTGCTATTGCAGAAATATAACAATGTTAGCACTATAAAATTAAATTCTGCTTACTTAGATAAGGGAAATGGTAATGCAACTTCATTTTAAACAATTCTGCTTTTAAGAGTATATTTTAAAATAGTTTCTTCCTTATATAAGAAAATACAATGTGTACATTTACACAATTGTGAATAGAATTTTCTATTACAGAACCCATATCTCAATTAGCGTCAATGAATATGCACAGTCTAGATAGCATATTTTAGGTTGGCAAATAGAATGTGCCAGAGAAATACATTACACCTTAAGCCAATAAAAAGAAAAGGAATAAAAATACAGAAAAGAATCCTGTCCCTTCTCACTGCCTGGTCCCCACACCTATGATCCTCTCAGGGATGAGTTATAATTGCCTCCTGGGATGGAGAAGAAAGACTCACAGAATCCAGCTCTGATTGTGTAAGAGATTGCTAATCACCAAGACAACAATAATCACAGAACTAAACTACGAAATCCAGGGAGCACAAGCAAATGAGTTAACAGCAATTAATTAACAGCCTAAAATCAGCTTTATGGGGGAAATTCTTTAGGGTCCCATGAGTCTAAAGGATACCAGGCTTTCTTTAAAGCCTTGTTTCAAATGCTTTAAAAAAGAAAAACAAAACACTCCTTTGCAAAGATTTTACTGCTTTAAAAATCATTTTTAAGATCTAGGCCGGGCGCGGTGGCTCACGCCTGTAATCCTAGCACTCTGGGAGGCCAAGGCGGGTGGATTGCTCAAGGTCAGGAGTTCAAAACCAGCCTGAGCAAGAGCGAGACCCCGTCTCTACTATAAATAGAAAGAAATTAATTGGCCAACTAATATATATGGAAAAAAATTAGCCGGGCATGGTGGCACATGCCTGTAGTCCCAGCTACTTGGGAGGCTGAGGCAGCAGGATTGCTTGAGCCCAGGAGTTTGAGGTTGCTGTGAGCTAGGCTGACACCACGGCACTCACTGTAGCCTGGACAACAAAGTGAGGCTCTGTCTCAAAAAAAAAAAAAAAAAGATCTAGTGCCATGCTTGAAGCTCTGACTCGAGGGGGGAGGGGAGCAAGGGCAATATACATAAACTTAACATTTGTACCCCCATAATATGCTGAAATTAAAAAAAAAATATCTAGTGCCAAGGCCATGTTTTGGCATCCATTTTTAATTCAGCAGCATATTATTTTGTAAAATTTCAAACCTTCAGATAAGTTGCAAGAATAGTACAAGGAACACCCATATACCCTTCACCAAGATTCACCAAACGCAGCACATTTACTCTTACCCTATATGTGTTTCTCTTGATTTCTCTTTTCTTCCTTGTTTCTCCTTTTTTTCCTTCTTTCTTTCTTTTTCTGAACCATCTGAGAGTTCACTGAAGATATTATGACACTTCAATCCTAATATTTCAATATGTACCTTTCAAGAATAGACATTATCCTACAGGCTGTGTGCGGTGGCTCATGCCTGTAATCCTAGCACTCTAGGAGGCCAAAGCAGGAGGATCACTCAAGGTCAGTAGTTCGAGACCAGCCTGAGCAAGAGCGAGATCCCATCTCTAATAAAAAAAAAATAGAAAGAAATTAGGTGAACAACTAAAAATATATAGAAAAAAATCAGCCAGGCATGGTGGTGCCAACCTGTAGTCCCAGCTACTCGGGAGGCTGAGGCAGGAGGATCGCTTGAGCCCAGGAGTTTGAGGTTGCTGTGAGCTAGGCTGATGCAACAGCACTCCAGCCCGGGCAACAGAGCAAGACTTTGTCTTCCAAAAAAAATAAAAAGAAAAGACATTAGCCTACATAACGACAATATTGTGAACACATTAGCAAAATTTAACATTAATGTAAAATACTGCTGCCTAATACTTAGTTGTATTTAAATTTCCTCAACTTTCCCCAAAATGTCCTTTATAGGTCTTTTTTTAAAATCTAGTTTCTAATGAGGAATCACACACTGCATGTCTCTTTAGTCTCCTTTAATCTGAAAAAGTTCCTAGTTGTTTTTCCTCATTTATTTTTTGGACTTTCATGGCATTGACATTTTTAAGAATCCAGGCCAGTTGTTTGATATCTTTGGTACTCATTTTGGGGGGGAAAAGCTTGAGCCCAAAAGTAAATTAAAAATAGAATGAAATGGTAACTTTGTAGTTGTGTTCAAAAGCCCAGCTTTAGCTGTGACTTGGAACAAGTTCCGTAATCTTCTCTGAGCCTTGGTTATCTTATTTGTTAAATGGGAATGATGATCCCCATTTTACAAGACAGTTATGAGGATTATAAATTGGTGCGATCTCTCCAGAAAGCAATTTGATGATCTGTATCAAGAGTTTTAAACATGTTTGTATGCATGGACACAGTAATTCTGCTTCTAGCAATTTATCCTTAGGAAATAGTCAGAGATATAGACAAAGATGTTTAGGCAGTGAAGTTCATTACCGTGGGTGCTAGGGGAGCTTTTGGGTGAATTGTGCTACATCCTCCATCTCCTCGCTTAACAGCCTCAGTCTCCCTGTCTTCAACACTTAGTGACAATATTTATTAAAGGTTACTCTGTGTCCAGCACTGTACTGAGTTACAGACTGCTATGGCAAGCTTGGAAATCATGCTTTGGAGGAGCATTTGATAACATGGAAGAGAAGTAAGAATATAGGGCTTCATTAGGAATTGAGACAAGTCTGTACAATGAGATTCCACCTTTGGTTTATGTTACAGAATTAACATATTTAGAGAGGAAACTAGAAAGAAGTATAATAAAATTTTACACTGGGTGGTGAGATTTGGGATAAATTTTGTTCATAATGTCAAAAACAAGAAAATTTGCATACAAATGTTATGCCAGTATGTGCCAAGCCCTGTGCTTGGCAGGTATCAATTCCGCTCTTGGTTGATTGGCAATAACTGATCATATGGCCATTCTTAGGTAAATGGAGGACTTAGAAATGTCATCCCCAGTGAACTAGCCACTTCCCAACTATAACTCTATATAAAAAAGAAGAGATTCATGCCTTATAAAAGGGTTTGAGGAGGTAAGTTCATTCCTTCTGCCATGTGAGAATGCAGCATTCATCAACTCCAGAGGATGCAACAACAAGGTGCCATCTTCAAAACAGAGAGCAGCTCTCACCAGACACCAAACCTGCCAGTACCTTGATCTTGGACTTCCCAGCTTCCAGAATAGTGAGAAATAAATTTCTATTGTTTATAAATTACCAAGTCTCTAGTATTTTATTATAGCAGCACAAATGGACTAAGACAATAGGTAATATAAATTTGAATTCCAGCCACACATGAAGGTAGGTTCTCAGTTACAAATTTTCAGGGGAGACTTTTTTTCCAGTTAGGGGGGAAATTGGGAGACAAGGCTTGTTTTTATTTTTCCTGTTGCTGCAAACAGACTGACTTTCTGACCTACTATTTCACCAAGCTGTAGTTCTTAGAGGGTCCTGACATCATGTGAACTTGTAGTTCCAACACCCCTGCTTATGTGGTCCCAGAGCCCTGTGCTCTGAGTTTCTGTGCAGACATTGAAAGCCAGAGTCCTATGTTTCCAACAGTGGCAACTACAAGTGGCTCTGGGGCTTGGATATCACTTGGTTTCTGTTTTCTATGCCTCTTTGACTCCTGGAGATTTACTTTCTTGGGAGCTTGTATTTTATCCATGATTTCTAGGTGCCTTATTATGTAAAGTTTATTGGACTATCCAGTCTTTCATATTATCTAAAGGAGAATACCCCAGTTTCTTTAATCTTTACAACTGTATAAATTAAGTATTATTATTCCCATTTTAATTGTTGTGGAAATTGAAGCTCAGGCAAGATAATGATTACATCGTTCTATCAAGTAGCAAAGCCTGAATTTGAACCCAGTACTCTCTGGCATCAAAGTTCACGGTTGCTTAAACAATAGGCTATATTACCTTTTACTATATTCTGATTTTTGTGTATTTTCTTCTTTTAGAAGATGTTAATTTTATTTACCGTCAGAAAAAGAAAATAACTTTTAAAAGCACTGTAAGTTAAAAAAAACCTCTTAGTTATAAAATGTATTTATTTAATAAACCTGATAAGCTCTACCATCAAAGCCCTAGAGCTAGGCAAGGGTCGTCCATTGTATCTGTCAAGTACCATATGGGGGGAACAGAATATCTTCCTATGCATAAATGATAAACAATACCTGAGCCAAGGTATTATCATATCCTCCCTTTTCCTTGGCTTTTTTGTGCTCGCCTCTTCTCTGTGATCCCATCATTATCTCCATCACTTTCACCCCAGGCTGCGACTACCTTCAAATAGTAGTAATAAATATGATTGAGTTCCCGCTACACTTTTGGCAAACAGGAAAGTCTTCTTGGACACAGTAGATATACACTTTAACTGTCTAGGTTGTTGATTAGAAAAGCATGCTGGAGGACATGTAAACCTTAATGAAGTCTGAAAAGATTACACCTATTGCTTCCCCAGGATCAGCATGACATGGCACTCATCACAGAAAACAGAATCAGTCTGGCACATTGTCTCACCATGGGATCATGATGCTAGCCACACACTAATTTTTGCTTTCTTAAGTGCTAGAAGATTAATTGGTTCATAATTTGTTCTGGTATTTTCCCAAGTATTTAAGTGTCTATAATTACTTAGATTATAGGTTTTTTTTCCCTTTTAAAACACACACACACACACACACACACATACACAAGTACATACACTCAATTTGCTCTTTCCCAGGCTATAGGGATCCTAAAATAATAGCTCTCAAGTCTCTAACAAAATTCACCAAAACCTTAGGTTCCCTGTGATCCATATAATCAAATCTTGCTAATTTTATTTTGTGCTGGATCCTAACAAAAAGCCTATTTCTACAAGGAAGTTGCAAAAGTGAACTCATCTAAAAATCTGTCCAAGTACAGTTAGTCCAGAAATTGCTCATTCATGTATGCATGTCTGCCTTCACTCATTGCACACACATTTATTGAGTGCCTACTCTGAGTCGGGCCCTGTTTTGGCTGCTGGAGATGCAGTGATAACTCTTTTAGATAGATATCTGCTCTCATGGAGTAAATGATCTAATGTGTCAGATAAAGAAACAAATAAATGAAAATTTTCAAATGGTTATAAATTACATGAAGTATTTAAAACAAGTGATAAACACAGAGTGACTGGGTTGGGGGTGGAGCACTATTTTAGATAGAGTTTTTCAGGAAAGATAGCTAAGAAAGACTTAAGAATCTGGGACATCACTCTTTGATTCTCTTCCTACCTCATGGCTGCATCTTCTCAGTCTTCTATGATGTTTTATCTTCATCGTTCCAACTTACAAATATTAGAGTACCCCAGGGCTCATCTCTGTACTTCTTTTTGATCTTCACTTACTCCTTAGATGATCTCATCCAGTTCCTTAGTTTTAAATAACTCCTGTACTTTATCTTTAAATGGGAAAAGTATGTATAGAACACTAACATTTGTCTAAGAAATGGATAGAGTAGAATACAAATATGTATTTATAGACAGGAACTATGAAGGGCCTGAAATTTTATCCTGCTTGCAATCTAACAAGCTAGCCTGCCATAGTTTTACAGATTCTGGCAGAAGACGCAAGATTCTTAGGTCAAAGATAAAGGCATTTATTATTCACAGCAATAGCAGCAGTCAGCGTTATCAGTATTTGAGCCAGTTCTCCAAGCCTTAAATCCTAAAAGGTGACTTGAAGAGGATCAGGTGATGCCTGCATGTACAGTGGGTTACATTACAGGAAAGGAACCCTGAGCATAGGGAATCTGAATCTTTTATGATGGACTGTAAGCATGCCTGCTTGACATTCAAAAGGAAGACACTGTCTCTATCTGCCAAGGCTGTTAGCTATACATCCTTAAAAAGATAGTCCAGGACAAAAGTAGTCAGTGACTCTGTTCACAAGATGTGCAGAAATGTGAGAGAACCACAGAGAATTGTCTTTCCACATGTATTTGCTTACTTTTTTTAAAAATGGAAGGATAAGCAAAAACATTAAGTTACCTGTATGTATAGAGATGGAAGAGGGTGGGAGGGACAAGGCTGGAAGCTAGACTTCTCTGAATATAACTTGTTTTATATATTTGATTTTGGAACCATCTATTTTACCTAATTATAAAACAAAATTAAATTTAAAGAAGCAATCCCTAAAAACTGAAAACTGCATGAAACAAATGAAAAGAATTATCTATCAAATTGGTAGAATAACCCCAAAGAGAATAATTATTTTAAGTTACTTTCAAATACGGTAATTTGTCTATACATCCCTACTGGGATATACTCTACAGGCAAAAGGAAATCCAAAAACATCTTAAACTCCTTTCAGCAATTATGTTAGTGGTAGTTTTGATGTTGGTATTCTGAGACTGTTTCATGAAATATGTTGATGAGATTTGGAACCAAAATTTTTGGCACGAGAGAATAAATAGAGATACAGATTTAATATCAAAGAAGTTAAGTAAGACTCTACAGTCCTGAATTTAAGGAAGTATTATACATGAATTCATGACACATTTTATCTTTATAGGAAAAAATCTATTTCCAAGCTCTGACACTGAAAACGCATAGAAACAATGACCGATCCAGTAGCAAAGAATGCCCAGATTGTGGTATCCAAATACTATTTCACACTAGAAAAGACCAGGGCTCCTTGAAGAAATAGCTGATTCCAGGTATGGGGTGGGAAATGTATAAGACAGGCTTGGAATAGCTTGTCACACTAGAAAGTAAAGAAGCAGTCAAAGACTGCTGGGAAAGTGTCAAAATAATTCAGGTGCCAACTTATAGGAACTACCATTGGCCAAAGATTTGAGCATCAATAGGAATTACAGTTGCACAGGAAGGAAATATATTGGCATATTTAAATTTATGAGTTCATGGTCAAAATATATATATATATTTTTTTCTTTTATTTCATCATATTATGGAAGTACAAATATTGTTAGGGTTACAAATATTGCCCCTGCCCCCTCCCTCCCCCCGATATGTCCAATCCCCTGGTGGTGTACATCACACACGTTATGGAAGCACACACCCCTTTCCTCCTCCCCACCCCTGCCTGCCCACCACCTGTTAAAAATTTTTTTTTTTTTTTTTAACATTTTGGTTACATTGTATATCTTTGCCTCTCCCTAAGAAGGGTTAGAGGTATGCCCTCCCCCTCCAAAATGCTCATCTCATCCCTAAGGTTGGGTGCCCCCCCACACACCGAATCTCTGGTGAGCATTGCCCCCATTTGAAAACCAAAGTTTAAATCAGTCAGTACCAATTTGATGGCGAGTAGATGTGGAGCCCATTTTCC